>RJWJ010016723.1:0-33988 GCA_004363605.1 Indri indri | reverse complement strand
TATGGATGATAATAGCTATAAGCATAAGGTATTTGCATTAAATTTTGTGTTTTTACGTATTTAGGTAACAGTTTCATAAAAAGATTTATGCTGGGTGGGGGATCCAGAAAGATTATTTTCTTCAAAAGAGGCCCATATATAGTCCTTACCTTATGGGGTCGTTGTGAGGATTTAATGAGAAAAATCCTTATAATATATTCAGCAAAATATCTGGATTATAATTAATCTTCAATAAATGTTAGTTATATTGTTATCACATTTTAGAAATAGTGATCAAAGTCAAACTCTTTATTTGCCAAATATGAGCTTTGCCTATTCTTGAGAAGGGGCTAAACACAAAAATTCAGTCAGTTCTTAGATCAGTTGGGGGTGGGGAGATCTTTACCTTTAATAAAGCAATTATCTCACTGGGTAGCAATCACAGGTTTGTGTGTTTTTTTCTGATGGTAATTTAGGCTTGTGCTCCTAGCACTCCACTTCACCTGGGCCTGCAGGCTTGGGAGGGGTTCACAGAATGCTTTCTCCATGAATGAGGAGTAACTGGGTTTGTCATTCACATCAAACTCATGCCCCAAATTCATTAAGGTGTTAATTCTTTGTGGCAGGTAAGCACAAGCCAATTACAGAGAGAAATGGTGGCTTTTGGGGCCCTTCCAGAAAAAACAACCACATCAAGAATGCCCAAACGCCAGTATCAACAAGTGGTAATGAAATCTTTACAAATATTCATGAGGTTGTCAAAACATGAAAGGCAAATGGCACATCTGCAAGCTTTTAACTTCTTTTCAAGTGAGATAGGCTTTCACTTACAATGACAAGTGCTTGTAATAAATTTGAGACAGACATTGGGAAAGCTCTCAGTTTGCAGTTGTGTCACCCAAATTTCCCCAGAACTCTGGGAAGGCACAGAACCTGCATTACACAGCTAATACTACTAACAAATAAAGAAGGTTTTCCATTGCTTCCCCATTGTTACCTACATACCAATAGCTCTTGCTGTGTGGAAATAGAGTTATTTTGCCCTCTTTGCCCTAAGAGGACTTCAAGTGCACAGAACAGGATGATGAGTCATAATCGTAGTCACAAGGTACTTTTCATTGTTTCATGCCTTCACATTGGGTAGCAGATTCATGGTGCTTACAGCATTGTGATAGATGGTAGATAAATAGACAGAGTGGGCTACACATGGATGTTTTTCTTGAGAAGTATAATACTGACTTGACTTAATAACCGTTAGTGTATCTCATCTTAATGAAGCAAGTTTACCTCTCTTACAAGTCCCATTTTAGGAGTAATTGGCCTGTCTCAAATAACATGGCCCGTGGTATAGCTGTCATGGCAGTGGCAGTACTAACTTTGTTAACAGCCTGAGAAGAACAAGATCATGTATCGAGAGTGCCAACTTCAAAGGAAATCCAAATCTTTCCCAGACCATTCAATGTCTGCCAAGAGCAAGGTCAAAGGGGCAGGCAGCCTTGTTTTCCCCAGGCCCTAGAACAGTACTGAACATGAAAAACATCTTATAAATCTGTGCTAATTAAATGAAACTGTATACCAAATAAATATGCATGTGTCTCTAAAAAATAGTGTGCGATTGTGTGACTGCAGACTGGTCACTTATTTCCTCTGACCCTGCCTTCTTATCTATGACATGAATAAGGTACCAACATACTCTGCAAACTTACTAATATCCACAAAAAATTTCTTAGTTCTAAAGGCAGAGTGGATTTATCACTATCACCTTTCTGGTTTTAACCTATCAGTCTAAAATTGGTTGCCATTTTTTTAAAGTTTATTTTAGCAACAATTTTATTTATTCTGCCCTGGGCTGGTTTTCAATTTAATCCCATGATTATTTCAGTATCATACTTAAACTGCTGTCGATTTCTAACAACACAGCAATTACCTAATGCTGGAGACTTCGAATGGCAGGTAAGACAAATGTAATGGGGGGAGCGAGGTGTTGGGGAGGTACATGCTTGAGGATAGGCCCAAATGCATATGCACAGTTTTGATTTCTAGTCTGTGCTCTGCCAAGTTCATTCTTTCTTTCACCAACATCCTGGTGGGCACGGTTACTTTGCACAATTTGCCTCTTACCCCTTCTCTACCAACTGGTAACTCATTCTGTTCATGATCCCCCATATTTCACAGATGACATTTTTAACATTCTCTGCTAATGCCATTGCCATCCGTGCCTCCCTTCCATCCCTAGGAAGCGGTCACAGTGACTTCTCCTCTAAGTCATTCCAATGCCCTCCAGGTACTTCCCTGCTCAGTCACTCCCACATACCCCCTACCCGTTCTCCCAGCAACTAGAGTCAGCCTCTTTATTCACAAACTATCCTGCCACTCCTCTGTCCAAATAACTTCTAAGCATTTCCCAGGACCCAAAGAATAGCCTCCTTGCACTTTTTAAAGGAATACTCTATACCCTCTGTTATCTGGCCTCAAGCTACATTTACAGCCTTACTTCCTCCACTGCCCCCTTGTGTGTGTTCTATCAAGTGGACTACTCCTGGTCACCGGATATACTTCTTTGCTTCCACTGTTTTCTAAGTGCACTTACTTCATAGTTACTGAAACCTTTCTCAAAGTTAGCTAAAATGCTCCCTCTTCTTAGAACCCTTTCTTAATTGCTCTCACCCAGCAGGCCCTCTCTCCCATTTGAATACCCATTAACTACATGTTTTCCGTAGTAAGACATCTGTGCATGTCTTATTGAACTTTTTTGCCTTATGCTCTAGTAGGGTGTGTGTGCGTGTGTACTAGAAAGTAAGCTCTGGGATGACAGAAGTGGGGTCTTATTCATCTATCTCTCCTTCCAGTGGATAGAGCAGTATCTTGTGCCTAGAAGAAACTCAAAATCTATTTATTGAAATGAAAGAAAATAATTCGCAGATCCAGAGGACCTTCCTCTGAAGGCAACAATAAATTGTTCATTTCTCCATTCACAAGCTGTAGCAAAAGACATGTGGATTGTGCCCTCTAATTTATATAACTTTTCTCCCAATATACTACCTTCTTTATTCTCACATTATTGGTTGAGTGCCATGAACTATTTTAGGCCCTAAATAAGTCATAGTCCCTGCCTTCAAAGAACTTGCTATCTACTCTCCAGATTTTATTATTATGGTTGAAAAGTCGAGTCTCAGAAAGAGAAGCTATTGGCTCCAGGTCACATAGTTAGAAAAGCTAAGAATAGAATTCAGGATTGTCTAATTTCGAAGCCCATTTTCTTCTTTAACAAAAAGGCAAAGTAATTAGGTATTTTTTTATGAATGTTAGGGACATACTGGAAGCTATTGGTGAAACTCTTTCAGACATTATATGATCATTCATTAAAAAAAAGATGTCTACCCATATATAAACACAGGAAAGGACTTGCAAAAAGTCTAGCTATAATTGCTGTAATGAAGCAGTCAGACCCCTGGATAGTCACTTCCACATCTTTATCTTTTAGTATTGATGTTTTAGCTTTGAGATAGTAAAAAACTTTTGCAAAGTGAAACCAGCAAGCTCAAAGGTGTGACTCTAGGCCTTTTACCACAGAGTCAGGTTAAAGGAAGCCCTGTCGTGAATCAGAATTTATTCATGAATAATTCCCAAAGAGGAAATGGGACTGAGTCAAACTTTCTGAATAATACCTAACATCTTGAAGTAATAGTGAGAAGAAAGTTTGACAAAATCTTGGTGTTCCCATCTGATGAAACTATACTTGTTATTTATATGACCACATATTGTATATCTCCTATTTCTGTTACTTTAGGCTTGGCATCACAATTTGAATGGATAGAATTAGCTATGTTAATAACATCTAAAATTAGTTCATACACAAAAATGCTTGAAAGAATCAATTATTCTGTTTTGCTTGCACAATAATAATAATATGTCATGGTGCAGGGCCCAGCTCTGCCACTTACTAGCTATATGAGCTTGGGTAATTTTTTTATCCTTTTCGAACTTCAGTATTCTCATCTGCAAAATGGGCATATTCATAACACTTACCTCACAGGGTTATTACTAGGAGCAAATGAGCAATGCCTATAAAAACAACCTGTAGAAAATAAGGCAATCTACAGATGTTCAGAATAACTGGTATCCTGAATAAAATGCACCGTTTCTCTAAAGCAATAAGCACTGATCAAGGGTGTTATTCTGGGATTTCCTAGAGTTGGTTACACTAGATGGCAGAGAACTCAGAAACCATCCAGATTTGCAGCCAATGGCAAGGCAGGAGTGGGGGACTGATAACAGTCCTGCTGTCCACAAGAATCAGCAGGTGGTGAGTTCTCTCCCCAACCATGAAGTCAGCAAGCACCTGGTCAAAAACATCTCTTATGCAAGTGAGTGCAGGGCAAAGTTGTGACAACTCTCCCTTCCTGTCTGTGCAAAAGAAGATTTGAAACTAAGAAATAGAGTACTATCAGGAAATTGATCATTCTAACCTTATAAAGGCTTTCCCCTTTATAAAGGGGGAAAACTTAGGATGTCTATGCATGTGGGTAGGGGTGGGCAAGAGATAGACTAATATTTCTAAGTACTCTGCATATATTATCTCTTTTAAGATGGTTCCCATGTTTACATATGAGATAATTGAGGCTTAGTTATGTTATGATAACTCTGACAGAAGTTGGTGACTCTGTCTGACACACCTTTCCACCATGCCTATATATCTCAAATTTTAGCATGCCTAATGAAATCTCTGGGGAGCTTGTTAAAATGCAACTTCCCTGCTCCCATCCCCAGAGATTCTGATTCCACAGGACTGGCATTGAGCCTGGCCATCTCCATTTTTATTAAGAGCCTCAGGTGATTCTGATGTAGGTGCTCACAGGCTACACATTTTTTTTCCCCTAATAAACATTTTCTGTTTTTTCTCTCCTCTCCAAAGCTACTCCATGGTCCTAGGCCAGGCCTTCTCAATGGCTCACCAGCAATACTAAAATGGACTCCTGGTTCTAGGGCTGCCTCCCTTTGGAAATTTATTCCACACTGCTGCAAAGCGATCTGCTAAAGCTCTAACCTAACCTCGACTAAAATCCTCCAAAGGCTTTCCACTGTCCTCAAGACCAAGGCCCGTCGTGATCTGGTTTCTCACTTTCCCTCTGCCCTATCTCCTGATACTTGAAGTTTTGTACTTATGTTTTTGTGCTTACGTAACAATAAGCTTCTTTGGCTTCCCTGAGCACACTGCACTGTTTCCTGTCTTACATGCTATCAACTTCTGTCAACCACATTCTTTCCATCCTTTTACACCTGGTTAGATTTTATTGATCCTTCAAGGTTCATTTGGGTCATTATCTCTTTTGGGAACTTTCCTATGAATTCTAAGAGAGGCTTAAATATTCCAGGTTTGAGTTCAAATAGTATCCTGGGCTCATCTTTCACTCAGCACTTAGCAGATTCTATTTGTTATTTGCTAACATGCTTGTCTCCATGGAGTATTTTGTGATTCCTAAAGTCTAGAGTCATGGCTTATTCATGGTACACTTCAGTATCTGGCACATGGTATAGCCTCGACAAATGGCTGTTAAACTGAAAAGCTTAAAAAAACTGCAAACTGAAAATATTAGAAAGGATGAGAGCAAAATGAGCAAATGAATTTATGATGTTTCAATTCATTATATTCCTTCCAACATTAATTAAATGAAAGCTTTAGCTTAACTAGGCAATGAAAATAACATTGGATTTCAATGATACTTTTAAGATTTCACAACTTTTTCATTTTTATTTCCTCCTGGGGATGAGGTTGACCAAACACATTCAAGTATCAACATTTATAATTAAAAAAACATTTTAAAATCTAATTGAGCTGGAGAAGAGAGAACGAACCGTACAAACTAAAATATACTGCAAAACGTGAATGTGTGTGTGTATGGATAGTGGACAGATTTTGTCCATCATAAATCACACTGAATTTGGTATACAAGGTTGCAGATTAACTTGGTAGTTTTGGCAGCAGTATTTTTTTGGACCTAGAAAAGAGATGATGACCGAGAAACACATATGCATAAATACATAAGGAACATGATTTATTCTCCATGTCATTCCACAGACTGGCAGTTTCCTCATTAGTAACTTAACAAATGAATAGACTATGAGGAGTATGTGAAATAGTATATATTAGTTCATTCAAAAATGTTCATTGGGTTCTACTGGCTTTCAGGCTTTAGATAGGACCCTCGTTACATGTATTAAAGACAGAAGCTTGGTTGAGAGCCCCTCTGAGAACCATCTGCAGAAAAACCATTAGCACTTCTTCATCAGAGAATTATCTGTGTGCTGTGCAGGTGATTCTCATGGACGTGGGAGCTCAAAGTTTGGACAAATGTGATCATCACATTCAAAAGGAAATATAATGCATTAAAAGCCCTCCCCAGGCTGGGCTACTGATGCTGGAGAATTCCCTGGACATATCCCTATCTTCGTTTTTTATGTAAAAATGTAAATCTGGTTCAAACCACACTGCATGCAGTATAGGAAAAGAATCAGAGGGGAAAGATGAGTCAGGAATACCCTTTAGGAAGCGGTTAGGGGGGCCTGGAATAGGGAAGTGACGATAGAGACATTGAGGAGGAACCTTTTCTGAGTTATGAACTTTGAGGGCAAAGCCCGTCTTCCTGATGCCCTGTGGAGTGAGGCAGTATGGCTTCCTTCCACCCCTCCTCAGTTGACTAGAGGTCACCTCTGGACATTTGAGCTCTTCCCTTGGCTCTGGCTATCCCAAGACCAATCCATTAAGGAGCTTTCTTTTGAGAGTTGTAGAAACTCAAAATGTCACTTGGAAGCTGTTACAAAATCAATCCCCATAACTCAACCTGGTGAAGCAAATATAATTCCCATCTTGCTAACGAAACACTGTCAAATCGATTTTTTGATAAATGACACAGTGTCAGGCTCTGCTACCAGCTCTCTGCGTGTCCCTGAGAAATAATTCTCAGTTTCTTCATCTGTAAATGACATAGTGAGAGTCAATGGCCATGTGGAAAGTTCCCAGAATCTATGAAGTAGAACTGAGATTTCTCCGCACCGGCTGCAGTTTGGTTCGGGGAGTTTGCTGTCAGCCTATCACTGCAGCTTCCGCTCTGTCCCCTCTCTCACAATCAACATCTCCTCTTAAAGGGAGATCAAGGTACTGAAAAAGGAAATAGAATATTATTAGGAACCATTTGGGCACAAGTCTACAGATGATAATTCTCTCTGGTCTCTTTAGAAAGTTTCCTATTTTGCTTTTTTTTACCACTGTTTTGAGTTCAGATTTCAGAATCTCACACCCAGATTACTGTAACAGCTTTCTCAAAGGTCTCTCATTATCAGTCTCCCTCTTTTCTAACCTTTCCTTCCCACGGGTGCCAGACTGGTTTCTCAGAAGTCCACTTCTGATCATTTACTTCGCTTTGCTCTAAGAAGGATACATTGGGTAGCCAGTATGTGTCCAGGGGACACCATGGTAGGTGCTGGGATGAGTAGATTTGGATCTTTGCCCAGGAGGACCTCACAGTACAGTGACATATGGGCCATGATATAGACACATTCAGGGTGGGAGCCCAGAGAAAATCACTAGGTCTGGTTTGGTCACAGCCTTAAAATTCTTCATTACCTACAGGATAAAGTACAAGTATCCTGGATAATTTAAGACATCAGAACTGCCTTGAGTCTAACTTTCCAGTTCTGAGTCCTTTAATTCTCCCTTATAAGCTGTTCCTTGCAATGAAAGTGAACTATGTTTTACTTCCTACCTATCCTGTATCTTACTCTTACCTGTAGCCCCTAGCTTGCAAATTTTACTAATCCTTCAAGGTTCTCCAATTCAAATTTCCTCAGCTTCCAAGGCAGAATCTCCTTTTCCGAACTGAAAAGCAAATTCTCTGTTCTTTTTCTTTGGTATTGATCACTTCCGCACTGTAGGGACTCATTCTCTTCCCCCAGAATACCTGCTCCTCCAGGGCAGTCACCGTGACTTATTCATCTTTACAACTCCACCTTGCCTATCAAGCTGCCTTATATTGACATCTAATAAAAATTTATTAAATGACTGAATAAACATGTTTACCAAGACTTGTCCCCTCATTTTGTTCTAGCAGGCCACAGTAGAGAAAGTGTGTAGCCCTGAGCTCACTTCAGAAATGTTCTCATCCAGAAAGATGTACATCACTGGGGAGACCAGCTTCCCTTTCAGGATTTAAGTTTATGTCCAAATTAGGTTTTGACAAATCTAACCACGATTCAATTTACTTCTTCATTTTTCTTAAATGAAGTGCATAAGTGTGACACGGTCTCAATATAGACGAAAGCATGCTGTAGTAAACACATTATGGACCTTGGAATCAGTCAGACGTGCATTCGGATTTCTTCACCCCTCTAAGCCTCTGTTTCTTCAGGTCTATAAAGAAGGAATAAATGATTTCTTTTGAAGTTTTGTTGTGGTGATAAGAGATATATGTAAACTGTCTAGGTTTTTACACTTAATATTCCTACTACTTGAAATAACAACTGTCATCTCTATCATGTCCCAGCCTGAGGATAAATGGAACTAGTTAGTTATACATGACCTTCCTTTAGAAAGGATTTACAATGTAAAGGGGACACTTACACAGTGCTGACAGATAGTAAGGATGTTGATAGCCCTGTCACATCCTCTCCTACATATATTTCCCTTTCTCTAATTATAGGGACTTAAAAACAAAAAGAACAAAGTTTAGCACAAATCACTAAACAGTCATTGATTTTTGATGTAGAACAGCTTGATTCTGAAGATTATACAATTTCCTGAACCTCTCAATAAATAATAGAATGGCTAGTTAATGATGAAATTGATGAAAAAGAAAGACAATAAATGAAAATAAGGGGTGATTAGGTTTTCACCAGAGTCTGGTTTGAATAGAGACTCATTAGGAACTTAATGGACATTCCCAGGAGAGCTCGCCTGCATTGAGATCTGGACAACTGAGATGGGTCTCAAGGAGACTCATCCAAATATTAATAGATGGCTGTTTGGAGCTTAAGGGTCTGGGTGAGTTGGAATTATCCAGGCTACTGACACAATAGTCCACTTGTCTTTGCACGTGTTGACATGCAGAATGGATAGGAAGCCTGAGCATTTCATTTGCAGCAAATGGACACTTTCAAAAGGAGAGCCTCATGTCTCCTCATGTGTGCTCTCAAAAATGAGTGAGCTCCAAACCTCACAGCCAGGCCTTCCGTACAAGCTTTCTGACCTTCCTTGTCTGCCCTGTTTGCTACAGGGTCCTCCCACGACCTCCATGCACTGGTGTCCTTGACTCACTTGTCCATACTCCAACATGCCTGCAATTTCCATGATCATGTTCATGCATTTTCCTATGTGTGCAACAAGCCCCTAGTCACACTTCAAGATCTTGTTCAAACGTCACCTCTTTGAAGCCTTCTCTCTCACCTAAGGCATAATTAGTGTTGCTGTCCTTCCTCTGGGCTCCAACAGAACCAGGTGTAGGGTGAAGTAATGCAAAGGGCAGACATTCTGCTGTGAAAATCATCTCAATTTAAACCTGATGCTCCCATCTACTAACAGTGTGCTCATAGGCAAGTTAATCTTCCTGACGCTTAGTCTCCTGATTTTTAAAATGAAGACTGTTGATTCCCTATATTTATGGGGATCATCAATGGTGTTGTATTGGCAGTTTGCCTGCCTCTATTTCTCTTTGTGAGCTCGTTGAAATGAGAAATCTTATCTTTTTAATTTTTTTTTGCTGCATCACAAGGCACCTAGCACAGCGCCTAGTGCTTTGCAGCAATCAATGTTATTTTAATTGATGGATAGTTCTGGAAAAGTAACTCAAGTACTGATAAGCCAATTAAAGTCCAAGCTCTTCTATAAAGTGCTCTCTGGTCATTTTCATGATCGCAAATTTTATTCTTACGGCTTTTATACATACTGCTAATAAGGCTCTTGTCACCACCTGCCTTCATAGATGCTAATTGATTCTAAGCTCCTCCAGGGCAGTAACCTTGGCTTTCACTCTGAACTCCTTCGGATGTTTCACAGTTCTCTGTAAATGCTAGCTAATGAAAGGGTTATTTAAAACACCCCATTTTGTTCTCATTTCAGACAATTTTTCTCCTCATTTTATGCTGAATTTGCCACAAGGTCTCAGACATGGAGATCTCTGCAACAGTGACTTGTTTCTGTAGTCCTTGCCCTTGGCTCAAAGTGGGCAGCATCTCCTGACCCAGCTTTCCTAACTCTCCATGTAGTTGGTCTCTCCTTTCTGCAGTGCATTTTCTCATTTCTTAACTGTCTTTGCTTTCTGCTTCTGGACAAATTTTCCACTGATGTATTTCTCCATGAAGATTTGGAAAACTTTGGTTTATTATCAATTAATGCATGAGTACATATCATGGAGAATTACTGATGGAAGTTACCCTAAAAACCAATGAAAACAGGGCAGGGATTATGAAGAGAGAACAATTCCCAATGTTGAGCTAGAGATGACTTAATTGTGGCACTTTTCTTTTTTTCTTCTGAGATCCTATATGGCCTCAGAATCCTTTTCAAAATATTACTCCAGTTAAAAACTACCAGTCCATCATCAGTTTACAGAGGAGGTGAAACTTTTTTGACATCTCTGATATTGTTTAAAGCTTTTATTTTGTTAATAAGGCCCAGTGAGCAAAGGTGACTTGGTAATGAACTGAAACCAGAACCCGGATTAGTGACCCTCTCGATTTTCATTTCAAGGCTTCCCTTTCCACATGAGTACCTCTCTCCTTCCATAGCCAAGTCCTAGAATTTATGTTCTATTCATAGCAAAATACTTAGTGGTATTTAACATATATGATCAAAATGTATAGCACATACATTTTGGCAAAATATGTGGCCTCTCATTGATGTTAGAAGCTCTTGGGCAGAAGGGCCTATGTTAAACTTTGTATCCTTCACAGCCCTAGCCCTATGTCTGGCACATGGTAGATATTCGGTAAAAATTCTCATATATATCCAACTGTATATACAAAACAAACAGGAGATCTATCCTTAAATTCTCACCAAGATCACCAAAAAAATCCTACCCTTCTCATATATAAGTAGTATTTGTTTGAGAGGACTTTGTGTTATGATGTCACATACCCTCACATTTTTTTTAGAATGACACCATATGTTGAAATAAGTTTTCATTTCACTTGAATGTTTTAGGGGAAAATAAATTATTATGTCAATCACTATGTTGCCCAGTGATACTTCTACTTAAAAATTACACAGGCAATGCTGTGGTTTGGGCCTCAAAAGCCCTGAGAAATGACAGCTTTTCTTCTTCTCGTTTTTCACGGTGACATCTATTGACCATCGCTTGTTGAGTCTATGTGGTGCTCATTAGCCACAATTGTTAGGACAGAAAGTGAAAGAAAAGAACATGAAGAGAAAGAGAATATGAAGAGAGAAGATGGGGTAAGTTATTTTATAACACAGCAATAAGATACTAGTGTTACCCCTTCAAAAATAGATTTAAAAGCTATGCATGTATGGCTAACATCATACATACTTAAGGTCAGCAGCAAGACAAGGATGGCTGCTCTTGCCATTTCTACCCAACATTGTACTGGAGGTTCTGGCCAGAGCAATCCGGCATGAAAAAGTTATCCACATTGTGGGGGTGCGGGGAGAGGAGTAAAACTCTCTCTTTTTGCATGTCATGACCTTGTATGAGAAAACTTTGAGAAATTCACTAAAAAACTATGGGTTCAGCAAGGTTGCAGGATATAAGATTGATATAAAAATAATTATATTGCTATACATTTGCAATGAATAATCCAAAAATGAAATTAAGAAGACAATTCACATGCCAAAGAATGAAGTTGGAACACTACCTTATACCATATACAAAAACTGACTCAAAATGAATCAAACACCTAAATGTAAGAGCTATAACTATAAAACTCTTAGAAGAAAATGTGATGTAAATCTTCATGACTTTGGATTAGGCAATGGTTTCTTAGATATAACACCAAAAAAAAAAAAAGTAACAAAAGAAAAAAATGTATAAATCAGGCTTAACCAAAATTAAAAACTTTCATGTATCAAAGGGTACTATCAAGAGAGTAAAAAGACAACCATAAAATGGGAGAAAATATTTTAAAGCATATATCTGACAAGGGATGAATAACCTAAATATATAAAGAACTTCTACAATTCAATAATAACAACAAAACAACCAATTTAAAATTGGCAAAGGAACTGAATAGACATTTCTCCAAATAAGATACATAAATGCCCAATAAACACATGAAAAGATGTTCAAGTATTAATAGTCATTAGAGAAATGAAAGTCAAAACCATAATGAGATACTACTTCATACCAACTAAAATGGCTATAATCAGAAAGACATATAATAATAAGTACTGGTGAGGATATGGAGAAATTGACATCATACATTGCTGTGGAAATGCAAAATGGTGCAACCACTTTGGAAAACAGCTTGGCAGCTCCTTAGAATGTTAAGCATAGAGTCATATGACCTAGCAATTCCACTCCTAGGTATATACTCAATGGAAATAAAAACACATGTCCACATAAAAATTTGCACACAAATGTTCACAGTGATGTTATCCATAATAACTTAAAATTGGAAACAACCCAAATGTCCATCCGTGAATGAGTAAATTAAATGTGGTATTATTCACATGATGAAATATTATTTGGCAATAAAAAAATAAAATAAAATAAAAAGAAATTATTTTTACATGGTTCAAATAGATGCATCTGGAAAACATTATGTACATGAAAAAAGCAGCCACAAAAACCAAATAGTGTATGATTCCATTTACATGAAATATCCAGAATAGGCAAATCAATAGAGACAGAAAGTAGATTAGTGGTTGCCTGTGGCTGGGTTGGGAGCGGTAGGATGGGAAAGTGGGAGTGACAGCAGTCACTGGACACAGGATTTCTTCACAGAGTGATGAAATGTTCTAAAATTGACTGCAGTGGTAGTTGCACATCTCTAAATATATTAAAAACCACACTGTATTGTATGCTTTATGTGAATTTTATCTCATAAAGCTGTCATTTAAAAAGATGTACATGTGCATATGTGACTGAATATTTTAATTTTGGTGATTAAATTTTATCTATTAATTCTCTCCTTTTCTATGTCTGTCACAACAATCCATGTATTCACTTTCATGATCCAGGTGTATATTTTCATGAGCACTGTCTTAGCTTTATGATGTGTAACAGATTAGATATATTTTTTGATGAGCAGATGCCTTTTATGAAATCCATCTTTTAGAAGATTAATTTAAAAGAAAAAATTAAAGAAACAAAACACCTAAAATGTCTTTTTTCTTCTCCATTGTAATCTTTACATCACCTTCATCAACACATTGTTTCTGCGGCTCACTAGCAGCTTTATCCCCAGTATTGAATATATTTACTATAAATTCATTTAATCAGAAATGACATTATTACATTTATAACAGTGCTCTGCTGTCTGGTAGCTACATAATTTGTCTGCTGCTGAAAACCTAAATGTTAATTATAGTTAAAGCCATGGCAACCGAGAGAACTCAATATTTCCATCATTTTGTACCTACCCCTTTTGAATCAATCACTCCAGGTTTGGCATTAAACTTCACTGTCTTCAATCGGGCACGTTCCTTTCTTTCCACCCTAAAGCAAATTGAAAATAAAGAGTCTATAACATGACAGGGCATATATGATTAAGTTCCTTATTAAGTTAAGAACACCTCTTCTTCCTATCCTATAGCTCAAATAAAATGTCTTCTAAAATATTTATCTTCCTTTGTTCCATAAGAAATCTTGGTAGACAGTCTGTAAACTTTTAACATGTCTCTTGAAATTTCTGTGTTACACGTACTGAGAATCACAGTGTTCAGAAGGAACACAGAGGGAGAAAAAACAATATTTGTTATTTAAATGCTTAAATAAATAAATAAATAAATAAAAATATATTTCAAGAAATCACAATCCATAAAGATAAACATCTAAAGTGGAGATTAAACAAGTGTTTCCTCCTCTCCTCTGCTCTCCTCTTCTTTTCTTCTTTCTTTTTCCTTTCCTTCTCCTTAAGAATACAAGTGTATTTAGTTTCATTTGATAACCAAACATGTTATACATAATCTTGAATTTTTCCTTTTTCTTAATGTCCTTCTCTTGTCATCTCTGCAGATTCATTTTTCCTGTCACTTCCTTCATTTATTAAATACTTATTGAGTGCCTACCATGTACCAAGCAAGGAGCTGGGAATAAAGAAACAAAAATTCTAAAAGCATGACTGCAATGGGCTCATACCAACGTGCTCTTGGCAAGAACAGAGATGTGAACAAAGGCTGATAATGTACAATGAGACTGTTGATATCAACGTGGGAGTACCTATGTCACTGGGAGGGTAAAATGGAGGGGTAGAAAAGTGTTGGGATGAACTTCTTGGAGCACGTGTCAATTTATTTGAGACTTGAAGGATGAAAAATAGCTTATCAGTAGGAAAAGTTCAGGGGGAATTCCCACAGGAGGAACAACATGTGCTTCCACCCAAAGATATGATCAAGCTAAAAGATTGCTGGACGATTCCGGTGCAGGGTATGTACAGGATGGGGAGGTGAGGCTAGGGAGGTGGTGGGCCCCATCCACACTAAGGACTACGGTTTTTTTCCTTGGGGAATCCTCATGAGTTATTAGAGTAGGGAAGTGATAGAATCAGATTTGCATTTTAAATAAACGACCCTGGTAGAGGTGGAAGGTAGACTGGAGGAGGGAAGGAGCAGGAGGAGGCTGGGGGCCCATTCAGAAGCTCTTGCCACAATCTAGGCAAGAAATGATGAGAAATGTTAATGAGATGGAGGAGAGGAAAGAGCTTGAGAACTATAAGGAAAATAAAGTTGGTAGGACTTGTGCCTGCTTGAAGGCTTGGGTTAAAAAAGAGGAATCTAGATATTTTCCTGATTTTTCTGAGCCTTTTCAGTTAGACATGATCATTCCTTCCTCTAAGCCACGACAGCACTTGTTTGTATCTCTATGTCAATATCAACTTTTGATTTCCTTGTGTTTATTTTTGCATTGCATATACAAGGTCTTATGTTCCTTGAGGGCAAACCCTGCATATTACTCAATGATACAGCAATCAATCCTCAGTAAATAATTGTTGAACAAAAATAATATTCACTGCATTGTTTTAATGTGACTTTTTGTTTAAATATGGCTAGCTCTAATTTCAAAAATGGGGAAAGAGAAGAGAGAGAGAGAGAGAAAGAAAGAAACCTGAACCTACAGAAACTTAATGGTTTATGAAATCTAAGCTATTCATAGATCAATAATTAACAGCATATTCCTTTCTAACTGAGAGCTCTTTTGTGTTCCCGACTGAAACACAGTGAAGATCAGGGTTTCTATAGTTACGGAATAGAGTTTCAGAATATATTTATTTCAGTGTGAAAGTAGAATATTTGAGTGGAAACAGCAATGTGTTCCACCGAGAGTATCTACTTGCACCTGACACATGTGAGGAGAGCAAGAAAGACTTCGGATGAGATGAGCTGCCTGGTGGTAAAATGCTCACTAAGAAAATGCCTGCACCAAGCTTCATCACCTTTCCTCAATTTTAATCCAAGTGCAAATGGTAATTCATATTCATCTCTTTGGGTTCTTCTAAAGCTGTTCTTAGAGCCCTAACTTTATTCTTGTTTCTTTGGATTAACTAGGCTAATGATGGGAACCACTAGTTCATTCAGTGATGCCAAAATGCCCATGGCATGCAGAGAATACAAGGTTATTTGATCAAGATATGCAAATAAATCCTGCATAAAACCACAGAATTCATGCAGGTCCCAAACATATGTAAGAGTAGGCTGAACTCAGATTCAACTCTAAGAACTGTTTGGACAGAACATTCTAATTTGTTTCCCTCTGGTTTCTAAGTTTATCTTTTTCTGTTTTCTTAAAAAATATCTCTATTAGGCCAATTTTAGTGGTTCATCTCTTTAATCTTAAAAGGGTTGCAAAGAATATTAAGTCAAGACAGATGGATACACACACACAGACACACACAAATATACACACACACTCACTTAATATTTGCTATGGTTTATTATCATTCATCTTCAAATAAGTAATAGAAAAGGTAAAATAAAATGTTTTTGAAGTTTTATAGAGGTGAAATGGTTTTGGTTTACTCATGAAGGAAGTTGGAAAGTTTAGCTTCCTATTTGGAAATTTCACAAATAATAACATAAATAGCAGCTGGAGCTTTAACATATTAATATAATTATTAATAAAGCCCCTTCACATTTACATTATCTTGTTTGGCTCCACGACAACCCAGTGATGCAGGTATTATCCATCCTATTTTATGGCTGGGGAAGCTGAGACTTGAAGCTTGCCAGATTAGAAAGTGGTAGAAACAGAGCCTGAACACACATTCTCTAACAGCTAACATCAGTGTCTGTCCACAGCAACCCAGTTTGGGGAACAACATTCTAGGACCTTCCATGCATACCTACCTTAGCAAATAGGAATTCTCAATAAACATGAGATTTTAGACAGGTCAGCCACATTTTAAGGCCCACATATATCCTCAAAGTCTGAACTGAGTATTTCACAAACGATAACCACTCCCTCCTCCTTGCATCGTCATCTCCTAATTGTCCTAAATTAAATAAATTACAATCTAATGCAAGTATATAATTACTGAGGTGGTGTCATATCATAATAGGCTGACGTCAAATTCAGAATAAATTTGCTTTTAACAGTGAAATCAGCTTAGCTAAATATCTATATGCAACATTACGTCACGCATATTGAATGGGTCTCTCGCCCCATACCAGCAACCACATTTGTGCTTTCCCATCACAGAGGCCTGAGCCCATTGCTTCTTGGGGCTTTCTGCAAACCTCTGTCCTTGGTAGCGGTGTCTGTGGCTTATCTTTTCTTCCTCACCTGCCTCAGCCCCTTCCTCTCTCCTATCTCTTTCTGGGATGCATGTGGATAGTTTACCCTGAAATGAGAATTACGGCTAGGAAACAGGGCCCTGGATGATGTGATGTTTTTTTACCCTTGGGAACCAGAAGCTCAAAATCTGAAAAAAGGAAAACAGCCATCATTTGAATGTATCGTAAGTATTAGAAGCTGTGCTAAGCACTTCACCTATATTATCTATAATCCAGGGCTTAATATGGAGCCAGGCACACAGTAGGTGCTTAATGAATCTTTGTTGAATGAATGAATGAACTCTCAAGGAAGCTACTATATCTTGACCTAGATGTGAAAAGGTCAGAGAGTTAAAGTGACTTGCTGAAGAATAAGTGTTTCCCATAAAAAATTGTTTACCATTTTACAACTTTTTCTCTTGATAAGAATCTAGGTAGAAGTTAGCATCACTTTCTCTAATTGTTTTGCTGAGTAAGACTCCTTTGGCAGAAATAAATATTAAGGTCCAAAGGCCTTTACCTAAAGAAACGGCGGACTGCCTGCATAGACAGACCGAATCACAATGAAAACAACTGCCTTACTTTCCTCCTCACACTTAGACTCCAGCAATTAATTAGATTGTTGAAGCAGAAATAATTCTCCCCACCCAAGTCTCATCACTGACCAAAATACTGAAAACATAAACTGGATGGCAAAATTTGAGCGATCAATTCTGACACCTTGCATCTCCAGAGAACACCAAATGGTCATGCTTTATTTAACGAGTCCAACTGTCTCCCTCTCCCTCTCGCCCATCTCCCATCTGGTATTTTCTGGTTCCAGCCAAACACATAATGTGGTCAGGCTTAGAGCACTGGACAGTGGGAACATCATTTGTCACTGGGAGTTCCTTGGCAATGCCATCCGCATTAGTGGTCACAGGCTTGCTGTGAAGGTTAGGTGAGTAAACTCTTATGTAATGCCAGTCACAAGCTGCCATCTGAGAGCCTAGGTGACCAGTCACTGTGGAGCAATGATTGAGACTTGGATTAAGAGACCATGGGGCAAATCCCAGCTTGGCCACGCACAAACTGTGTAATCTCAGAAAACAAATTCCATGCTAAGAGCCCAGGTTTTGAAATTACACAAGCCTGGGTTTGAATTCTGCCTCTGCTGCTTACTAGGTCTTTGACATAGGGCAGTCATTCAGTCTCTTAGGAGCTCAGATTTCGTGTTGGTAAAATTAGAATAGTAAAATAGACTTCAAAAAATGATGGTGAATGTTAAATGGGATAATACAAGAAAATTGTTTAAGGGTGTCTGATATAGAGAAAGAACTCAGTACACAGTAGGCTGCTGCTGAGATGATTATGATAATGCTGCCCATGATGTTGCTTGTCATCGCTAGTCCCGATTTCCTTACCTGTAAAGGGAGGTAATACAGTACCCTTCTTCAGGTGCTCACTGACAAGGTTAGTCCCTCCCTGCCCGGTGGGGCAGAGGAATGGACTTCTCTCTTTCCCTACCAAGAGATTCCCAAATGTGGGCCACCAGACTTGAGAGCTGTAGGGCTGAGAAGAGCTTGCAGTTGCTCATAGAGGCATCAGAAGGCATGTGTTCAAATCCTGAGTTAGCCCCCTACTGCCAGTGTGATTTGTAATTCTTTGACTCTCCATTTTCTTATTGGCAAGTACTTCTGTTGTGGTGGAAAGCCATCTGGTCTTGCCACCAGAAAGACTGAGGTTCAGCCAGAGGCTGGCTGTGCATCCTTGGATAAGTTACTTGACTTCTCTGACCCTCAGCTTCCTTATGAGATTTTTGTGAAGATTCAATCAAAATTATGTATTTGAAAGCACCTGGTGTGATATGTGGTCAGTGCAATCATCAGATGGAATTCATCCTCTCTCTGCTGCCCTCTCACTTCTCCTGGTGCCTTTACAATACAGCTCTCATTGCCCTATTAAGAGTAGCTGTGGCATAGTACATGCTGGTCCCAAAATGATGGGCACCAGGCAGTGATCCTACAACAGCACCTGGCACACAGATGCTGCCCAAGCAACAGCTGCTGAATGAATTTTGTCAGCTCTTATTTTGGTACCTTTGATAGGCAGGAGTCCATGTGAGTTAAGAACAATTCTGTAACCTGGATTTAAATCCTGGTTCTGCCATTTACTAAATGGGCAATTTCAGGCAAATTAACTACCTCTCTGTGCCTCAACCTCCTCATTTGTAAAATGGTAATAATAATAGCATCTCACTCATAGTGTTGTAATGAGGTTTAAATAACTTAATAATTGTAAAGGGTTTAAAACAGTTTCTAGCATGCTATGGGAATGTTTTGTTAAGCAAAATTTATTTACCATGCTAAAAAAGGAGAGGGAAGGTGATAATATTCATTACTCTTTATCTTATGGTTTCATTGGGATGATTAAATGGAATCATCAGTACAGAAATATTTTTGTAAAGGGTAAAGTCATATACTGATAGTATCCATTATGAGATTTGAAAATTTTCCAGATCTGTTCTACTAGATAAACTATACTCAGGAGATGGGCTAGAAAGGAATTAGGGATTGAAGAATAACACCAATCTAATAAATTTGTGTAGTTTTCAAATTGCATTAAAATAAGTACATGAAGACTCTTTTTGGGGTAAGATTATTGGTGATTTTTATTTTCCTATACTTTTCTAAATTTTCCTACCCTTCTGTAATACAGTGAAACGTGTTACTTTTATAAATACTTAAAACATTAAAAGTAACCTTTTTGGAAATAATTAAAATCCTTTAGGAAGAAAATATGGCAGAAATTCATTTAGACCTACAAATCATATATATATATTTGGGAGGGGAGGCTACTGTACCCCTTCATAAAGTAGAATGTAAATAAATATCAATATTGCAGTCACTAAACAAACTTCTTTTCCAGGCCAGCTATAATGTAGTCATTAAGATGGTTTTCATCCAAGGTGAGAAATAGCTAATTCAAGAATGATCACCAGCACATGGAAAATCATTTTAGGAGGAATAGTTCTGAGAATATTCTTTAGGGAGAAATGATGAGCAATGAACAAATGAATGGCTGTTGACAACAGTGGTTAGAATCACAGAACCTCAGGGCTGGAAAGGGCCTCAAAATCATACAGTTCAATTTTCCCATCCAAAGTCTGAATGTCTTTTATATCTTCCCAAGTCATCCACGCTATGTCTAGGAAGCTCCAACTAGTAAAAGGATTTCTTTAAAATGAACTGGAATCTATTCTCGCATAGCTTTCCTTCCTCTACCTCATTTCTATCTTTGGGGCCATATTCAACAAGACGGTTCTAGAGAACAGCCCCTCAGACAGC
Source organism: Indri indri (assembly GCA_004363605.1). NCBI lineage: Eukaryota > Metazoa > Chordata > Mammalia > Primates > Indriidae > Indri > Indri indri. The sequence continues at coordinate 13,744 of RJWJ010016723.1, read as the reverse complement.
TCTGATTAATTAAGTCAAAGGAAACCAACATGCATGTCATCTTGCCTTTTTTAAATTTGAAGTAAGTGGAAATGGAGAAATGTAGAGTATAAACCAGCTACTGCTGAGTCAACGCTTTAAACATGTAACCTGTCAGAAAACACTACAAGCCATGGTATGGTTAGAAAGCCCCACAAAGCAATATCAGGCAATTGTGCAGGAGCCCAGAGGTTTAAAGAGACCGAGAGAATTGTCTGCTGGTGGGAGACTGGGGTAGAGAAGCTCCCTGGAGTTTCAGCCTCTTCACTGTGAGTTGTCTCTGCTGAAGGTAAGAGAACTGAAGAGCAGTGGGTTTGGTGCCCTCCCCACAAGGCTCCTCCCCAGGCTGTGTCGTCACAGGCCGAGACATATGGGGACCAGTCTTCTCAGGGGCACAAATGTGCCACAGAGTTATTCTGGGGTTTGACTGGCATCTTCCCACTACGGTTCGTACTAGCTCAGTCGCTGTGTCACTTGAATACTTGGCTTTACTGTGGAGTTTTATAAAGCATTTGGCTGTTTGAATATGAGAATGACAGCCCTTTGAGAAACCTGCAGCTCGAGCAAAATTGGTGACTGCTTTGAATAAACATTATTCCTCATTGATTTTGTACCATATCTATTTTCTAGAATATATCAAATTTCTGCTTCTTGAACAACATCTTGGTGCCAAAAAAATATTCATGGGAAGGAAAGTTCCTCTCTGGTGATGATTAGAAGCTGCTGGGACCGACAATGGAGTTGGCTGTTCTTAAGGACGTTTCTGCTTTTCAAAAGCAGAGCTGCAGAAATGCTTGAAAGAGAAAGAGCATGATACTCTAGACTTAGGAAACACTTACGGAACGAAATATCTGAGTGAGTACTGGAAATTATGAGGTGGAAAACAGGAGTAACTAAAGCAGTAAAAACAGTTGTAAATCTAGTCTTTAGAACTCACCAGATGTTTGACAGCTCATATCCTAAGCATCTGAATTTGAGATGGAGGTTTTCAGGTTTTTTTCCATCAATATTTGGAGGCATTACATAGCAGGAACCTTAGCCTAGTAAATAGCCTACTTTATTTGGCTTTCACCTGGCCTTTCTATAAAAGTCATTGCTAAATGTTGAACCTCCGGAATAAACCTACTGAGTTTGTAAGTCAGGACATACAGGCTGTTAAGATAATCTTGCACATGCAGACGCTGGTAAAAGTTTCAGGAACACAGTGTAAGCATATCCTCTTTCTTATGCTTTGTCACAGTTACCAATTTTGGTAAAACTCTAATGTGAGGAGAATGAAAAATTTTAATTCATGTCATCTGTCACCACTGACAGTTTTCCTGCGTATTGACTATCCCGCTTGAATAGCTATTTTGTGAACAGTTTCCCCCCACCTTCTTCTTTCCTCATCTCCACTTCCTGGATAGCTGACAAGCAAACACTCTGGCATGCAAAAGGCATTCTTACCTCCGCTTGCTGGGGATGACCCCCATCTCCTCACTGTCGCCCTCCAGCGTGACTCTCCTGGCTTGCCACCACTCATCGTCAGAGGCGTTGATAACATGGAGAATATCTCCATATTTAAAACTAAGTCCTTGACTTGGCAGCCCACTGTCCTTGCTCTTGTCATAGTCAAACATGGCTCTGGAAGAAATGACCAAAGAAGACATTGTTAGGACTCTCCAATAACAAAGATTTAGGATTCATGGTTTCAAATGTTCACTCTTCCTCGAAGAATCTATCATCATTTGATACCAACTCCCAGGATGACTCCCTGGGTCACAGTCCAAATTTCCACAGTTCTGGCCACAAACTTAGGTTAGTTCTTGCTTCTCCTTGGTGGTTATGGGGGCAGCCTGTAGAGCCCTAAAACTGAGGTCTGCTTCTTTTCTTGGAGACCATCAGATGTTATAAGGTGATAAAAAAAAGATGAGAAAGGCAGTTTACTACCTAATTGAGATTTTTTTCTCCCACTACAGTCAAATTTTAAAAATTACTAAAAAACAAAGGAAAATAATGAAGAGCTTCATGGCTATCTTTCTGAATGAAGCATTTTGTGTTATTAAAAAATCTTCTCAGATGTTATCAGCCTGCAGAACTCTTTCTTTTATAATGAAAAAAAATGGTAGCAACTTAAATGTCCATCCATAGGGAACTGTGATTCTTCCACTCATTTAATATTGGACCATCACTGAAATTGGATGGTTGAAGAGGTTAATGTAATGACCTAAATAAATGCTTAAAATACAATAAATGAAAAAAATCTATGTGTGTGTATAGATAAAATTGTATCAACAATGCCACAAATCTTTTTGGTCCCATATGATGCCGAACCTACCTCATCAGCGTACTTAACACTCTGAATTATAGTTCTTGCTTTTTGTATCATGTCGCCCCTGCTAAAGAGGATTTGCTGAGCATTTGTTATGGCCAATGCACAGTGATATGTGTGACTGGTGGCATGAGGGAGTTGGAAGTGGAATCAAAATGATGAACAAGACCTTAGTAACTAGATGTTGTCTTAAGGAGGGAACCATTTGCCACAAGTCCTATATTGTCTGCCTCCTGCTGTATCCCCCACTCTCAAAAATCACTGCCACAAACACACCACGTATGATTTCCCCAGAGAAGTAGATTTTACCATTGTTCTGCTTATTTCTCTTTGATCTCATTCTAAAAATTTCCTTGGAGTGTAACCACTATGCATGTAAAACTAGCAAGATCTGGAAAACAGATTTCTGTGAAGAATCTGTTTCTTTAGATATTTCCACACTGAAGACCAAATGTGTTTTTTTTTTCTTTTTTTTCTTTTTTCCTACACAAAAAAGTTGCATCTGCTGCCATGGCAACCAAAAAGAGCTGAAGACAGCATCTAGAGCTCTTAACTCTGTCAGGAAAAGTTGAATTACTTGCAACACAGTCCCTTCTGCCATTAACTCTGTCTCCAAGAGATGGAATTTGAAGAGGGTTTCTTGGTCCAAACTCCCAGAATGAATGATTCTCACCTCAACCATTTGTATCTTGCTTACCAAAGGCCCAGACAAAGCCCCAGTCAGGAAAAGTGGGCTGGGAAAGGGCAAAGACCCACTCCTGATGGTGTCACTTCTCTGGCTGTGTGATGTGACACACATTAATTAACATTTTTGAGCCACAGGTTTTTGGATGCAAAACTAGTCTAATAACTGCATTCCCATGGAGTTACTGTGAACATTAATGAAATAACACATATGCAGCTCCCAGCCCATAGTAGGTACAGTATAGCAGCGTGTGGTATAGCAGTTAGGAATATAGACTATTGGAACCATGTCCTGGTCCTACTACATCTTATTAGTTATATAGCTAGGTACCTGGGCAGGCTACTTAACCTCTCTTAGGCTTCAGTTTCCTCATATACAACACAGTGATGATGATGACAATGATGACAACAGTACCTCCATTACGGAGTTGTTGTATTGGGTGGAATATTACATAAGGTAATATATGCAAAGCATGTGCAGAAGTGCCTGGCCCACAGCAACAAATGGTAAGCATAACCGAGGTTGTTGTTATTATCACCCCTTTCCCTTTTGTGCATACTATTAAAAATAAAAATCCTTTCTATAGATTCTCTGCTCTGCAAAAAAGAGTTAACATAGAAGGCCCGAGACTGCTATCCTTAAAAAGGCCCACTTACAAGGGGGGGTCCTTGTCTGACATCTGGAAACTTAGATTTTTGGGAAGGTTCCCACCATTTTCTCATAAGAGTGGCTCACTGTACCTGAACTCTTTGTACAAATAATATCATTTATGTTAAACACCTGCTTTTCTTCTGGGAGTCTGAAATTGTGGTCTGTGCCAGCCAGAGGTTGCCTATACGACCAGCCCTCAATATAATACCTGGACACTGGGTCTCTAATGAGCTTCCCTGGTAGATAGCATTTCACACCTGTTGGCACAATCTGTTGCTGGAAGAATTAGGCACTTCCTATGAGACTCCACTGAGAGAGGACTCGTGGAAGCTTGCACCTAATTTCCTCCAGACTCTGCCCCATGTTCCTTTCCCTTAGCTGACATTGCTTTGTGTTCTTGTGCTGTAATAAGTCATAGTCATGAGCATGACTACGCTGAGTCCTGTGAACCCTCCTAGTGAATCATCAATGCTGTGAGTTGTCTTGGGGAACCCCAACACACACTATAGACTGCAAAGCATTTTCACGTGTTACCTTATTTGTGACTCAATCAATTGCTGTGAATAAGGTATGACAGACATAGTGCCATCACTGTTTTACAGATGAGGGACATAGCTAGTGAGCCCCTCTGATTAACCCCAGGATATATGGCTCAGTGGCAGTAACAAAGGACTAGGACTGAGTCTCCAGACCCAAGTTCCAGTTCCGTGCTCTTCACCTTGCTCCCCTCCCTCATGCAGGGTGGGAGTGATGGTGGTGGTGATGAGGGGCTAAAGATGACACCACAATGGCTCCCACTACTTACGCTTTCATTAGGTGGCCTGGCACCTTGTAGTCATTGTCTTATTTGACATCATAACAACCCTAAAGGTAAAAACTAATATCCCCATTTTATAGATGGGAGAAGGAGGCTCGGGAAGTTACGGAGCCTGCCGTAGGTCACCCAAATACACGTGGTAGAGACTGAATATGAAATGAGGTCTGTCTGACCCCAAAATCCACTTTCTTGGCCATTTCATTATATGACTCAATTTCCCAGGCTGCTGCCTCTGGCCATGTGGCCATGCTCACAATCTAGCAGTACCAAAGACTTTTAATCTTCCCTGCAGGGAAGATCAACTCTTCTTCCCTTAGTCCTGGAAGCTCCCTTACTGCTTAGTCCCTACCCCGGTATTTCTTATCCCCCAAAGTCCTTGAACTGCTGGCTTTCCTCCAGGTTCCTTCTTGATATAAAGTGAAAGTAGAGAAGCCATCAGGAAGGCTGGAGAATGGAAGTCAAGAAGGTAGGCTCTAGGCCTAGACTGCCCAGGTTTGCAACTTTTTACCTGTGCCATCTTGATCAAGTTACTTAACTTCTCTGGTCCTCAAATTTTCTTAACTATAAAATTGGCATAATAATAGCACTACCTACCTCAAAGTGTTACAGTGAGGATTAAATTAAATAATAATATATGTAAAGTATTGCAGCACTAGCCTGGCACTAAGTGAGGGCTCAATAAATGTTAGATATTATTACTATTACAATTGTTATTCTGAAAAATGTACTAGTTTCTGAATCAGGGGATCTGTGTCCCAATTGTGCCACTTAGTAGCTGTTTTTTGGATGGTATACAAAGACACCTAAAATACCTTTGTATCCTCGGGACCCAGTATGGTGCTGGACACAAAGTAGACCCTCAGTACAGGTCTGTGGAGATGTTTCAGATTGCTTTTAAAAACTCTTCTTTTTTGAAGTCTCAGCATCCCCATTTGTAAGGAGGTGGGTAGACGGTGTTCCTGGAGGTCCCTACCAGGTCAGACATCCAGTCTATTATGTTCCATTCTATTCCCAAAAGTCCCTGAGGGGAACTGTCCCACTCCTGCCTTTAGCAATAGGTGTCCTTGTCGAGGAGCTCAACAACATGCTCTTTCCATGAGCTCAATTTATCTTGGACAATCTGCCCCTCCAGGATTAAATGATTCAGACTTGTCAGGTCCCTAAAACCAAGCAGCTGACACATGTCAGCAGCTTCTGGCTCCTCTGGATATTAACGGATCCTCATGTCTGAGAAAAATGCTACAGTGGCCCATCACCTAATTTAACAAGCCATAAGCTGTTTTTAATTTGCTTTGTGTGCTAATTCATCATAACAACTTTTATAAAATGCCATTAAGACTCACATTTTCCACCCAGGGTGCTTTTTAACAAGTCCATTAGACAAGTGGAATTTGATGCAAATAATGTAATGACTCTCCCATTCCTCCTGCCCCTCCTGAATTTCAATGTGTGATGGCCCCTTGCCAACTGGGGAAGTCTAGTAAGGGAAGAGGGAAGCCGCTGCTTATACTGCCTGCTGTGCAACATGGTTGTGAGATACCTGGGCACCTTACTAAAATAGTGCTTATTAGGTATTCCACAATGCACTAAGCCTTTTATATTCATTGTCTCACTCAATTTACTGGGTAGGCAAGATAGCATATGGGTTATATGCTAGGTTTCCAAGATAGAAAAGATATGAGTTTAAGTCCCAATTTCGCCATTACTAGCTATAAATTTGGGGCATGTTCCTTAACCTTTTAGATGACCACTTTACCACAGATGATCATTCCCTCATTTAGGAAACGCAGATAACAGTGGCATTAACTCAAAAGACTGTTGAGGAGATACAACAATAGAATGATGCATGTAATGTGCCCAACACAGGATGAATTCCACTTTGTTATTATTCCTTTTTTTTCACTTTTTAAAAATATTGAGACATGTCTCACTGTGTTGCCCAGGCTGGTCTCAAACTCCTGGGCTCAAGCAATCCTCCCGCCTCAGCCTCCTGAATAGCTGGTATTACAGGCGCATGCCACCATGCTTGGCTTCACTTTGTTATTATTTCTGACCACAATCCTGCCAAGTAAGCATTTTTGGTCTTATAAAGAAAATCAGGCTGGGCGTGGTGGCTCATGCCTGTAATACTAACACTTTGGGAGGCTGAGGCAAGAGGATTGCTTGAGGTCAGGAGTTTGAGACCAGCCTGAGAAGAGCAAGACCCTGTCTCTACAAAACATGGAAAAATTAGCCAGGCATGGTGGCACATGCTTGTAGTCCCTGCTACTTGGGAGGCTGAGGCAGGTGGATTGTTTGAGCCCAGGAGTTTAAGGTTGCAGTGAGCTATGATGATGCCACTGTACCCTAGCTGGGGTGACAGAGCGAGACTCTGTCTCAAAACAACAACAACAAAATGACACTTAACGAGCTGAAATGAAAAAAAACTTGTAAGTAGCAGAACCAGGATTAAAATATAGATAGATATGTCTGACTCAAAAGCTCATGCTCTTGACCTTAGAATTCTCCTTGAAATTCTTGATAAGAAATGTTGTAGTTGGATCTCATCCCTAAGGATTTCATGATTTGATGATAACACTTATAGTGACACCGTAAACTAGACTGAAAGAGAGTAGTTCACTAAGTGGACATTTAGTTCTCACAACTATACTGCAATGCATATATTAGCCTTGTAGTACAGAGGAAGAAATACAGACTTACATAATTCAAGCAATACATCCAGTGTCACACCAGATACCAAGCAGTGAGGCAGGACTCAACTCAAAGCCTGTCTGCTTCTAAGATGTGTAAACTTCCTGCTACACCAACCTGTGTGTTCTTTTGCAAGCAAGCCTCTCCAACCCAAAACACTCATACTCTCCACTTAGGCTTAGCCTGCAGTAATTTTTAATAATCGTGGTCCTTAAAAGTATTGGTGTTTTCCAAGTTGTCCAGAGAATTGAATTTTTGCTGCATTACTTTAAGGCTAGGATAGCAGAGAATGATAGAGAGCTCCATTAAGAGAACTCCACTAAGAGAGATAAATCCACTAAGAACAGGAAAGTTGTTTGATGTGTCTCATGGTTATTGAGGATAACCACTAAGAAGAGAAAACAATTTTCAGTCTTGGAGAGAACTCCATTAAGAACAGGAAAAACTGTTTATTATATCTCATCATTATCAGGGATACAGTAGGAAAAATATGCCCCCAACCCACCATCCACACTTCAATCCCCAGCACCTGTGAATATGTTACATTATATTATAAAGGGACTTGCACATGTGATTAAGGTTGAGGGTCTTCAGAGGACACATTAGCCTAGATTATCTCAGTGGACCCAATCTAATCACATGAATCCTTAAAAGTAGAAGAGAGGCAGAAAAGTGGGTCAGGGAGATGTGACTTGAGAAGGATTTGATGCCCCGTTGCTGGCTTTGAAGGTAGAGGAAGGGGAACACAAGCCAAGGAAAATGGTGACCTTTATAAACTGGAAATGGTTCTCAGGTTACAGCCAGCAAGAAAATAGGCATCTTAGTACTACAACCATTAGGAACTGAATTCTGCCAACAATCTGAATGAGCAGGATTCTTTCCTAGAGCTACCAGAAGGGGTACAGCCTGCTGACAGCTGGATTTTATTCTGGTGAGACCTGTAGCAGACCTACAGAAATATAAAGATTATACATTTGTGTTGTTTTAAGCCATTAGGTTTGTGGTAGTTTGTTATGGCAGCAATAGAAAACTAATACTGATTTTGGTACCAGAGTGGGGTGCCATGTAACAAATGCCTAAAAATGTAGTAGTGACTTTGGAATTGACAGTGGACAGAGGCTAGAATAATGTTGAAGAACACAATAGAAAAAACCCAGATTGCTTTGAACAAACGGTTTGCAAAAATACAGACTTTAAGGATGCTACCAGTGAAGTTTCACAGACTTCTTACAGAATCTAGAGTTGGAGGATGCAAGGGATGAAAGCTCAGAAGGAAATGAGGAACATTCTATTGGAAACTGCAGAAAAAGGATCCATGTTATAGAGTAGTAGAAAGCTTAGTAGAATTACACTTTGCAGTTATGTGGAAAGAAGAATCTTTGGGAGCCAGAAGGTGAACGGTGGTAGGCAGAATAATGGTTTCCCAAAGACGTCCATGTCTTAATCTCTAGAATCTAGACTCTCTAGAACCTTATGTGGCAAAAGAAACTTGCAGATGTGATTAAGGTCAAGGGTCTTGAGGTGGGGAGATTATCCTGGATTATTTGGTTGGGCTCAATCTAATCATGTGAGTCTTTAAAAGTGGAAGAGAACTACTAGGCATCTATCCAAAGGAAAAAAAGACATTCTGTAATAAAGACATCTGTACTCGAATGCTTATAGCAGCAAAGATGTGGAAACAACCCAAATGCCCATCAATACATGAGTGGATTAATAAAATGTGGTATATGTATACCATGGAATACTACTCAACTACAAAAAACGATGGTGATCTAGCACCTCTTATATTATCCTGGAGAGAGATTGAGCCCATCCTTCAAAGCGAGGTATCACAAGGATGGAAAAACATGCACCACATGTACTCGCCATCAAACTGGTACTAACGGATCAACAGTAAGGTGCTCACGTGGTGGTAATACTCACTGGGTGCTGGTCAGGTAGTGGGGTTGAGGGGGTGGGAGGTAAAGGGGTTGGGGGGTTAGCCCACAGCTAATGGAGACAGGGTGCACTGTATGGGGGAAGGACATGCTTGTGGTCCTGGCTTGAGTGAGGCAAATGCATTTCATGTAACCAAAATGTTTGTACCCCCATAGTATCCTGAATTAAATAAATAAAAAAAAAAAAGTGGAAGAGAAAAGCAAAAAAAAAAACAAAAAACAAAAAACAAACAAAAAAAAACAACAAAAAAAAAACAAAGGCAACGTGAAAAGGGCTTGAGTGTCATTGCTGGATTTGAAAATGGAGGAAGGAAATTTGTTATAGCAGCAATGTAACACTAATACCAAGGACAAGAAACAACATGATTTAATAGAGGGCAGGTAGAAGGTAAAGGGCACCAATTTGATGATCCTGTCAAAGATTTTTTGGAATAAAAACCACTACTTAACAACAACAACAACCTACTGAGTGCCTATTGTTGGCCAGGCCATGTGCAAAACCCTTATTTTACATAATTTCATCTCATTGACTCCCTGTAAATAGTTTGATATATAAGTATAATTATTTCCACTTGCAGATAAAAAATGTAAGGTTTTAATTTCTTATACTTCACCTAATTCTCACAAAAACCCCTTGAGATAAATGGAATTTTTCTTATTTTCAGATAAGGAAGCTGAGGCACAGAAAAAGCAGATTTTTCCTCCTCCAAAGTTGCAAGTCACTCTGTTCTTGCACCTCTCCTGGGGGGCCTACAACTCCTAGTCTTGAATGGAATACATCTTGCCTCCTTTACTACATCAGAAGCTACTGAAGATCAGGAATTCCCAGATCCAGCCTCAGCACAGAGTCTTTGCAGATGCATTTATAAATGAACAAGTGAATCAACAAATTACTCCCTTCTATGCTGAGAACTTGTTTGGGCTGGAGAGGATTTTGTTTCCATGAAAACTTTAAGACCCAAGAAGCAGAAGGCTTTGACTCAGTTTCCTTAGGTCTCTTGAAGGTGAGGCATTTGCTTGATTAGAGGAGACCTAGTCCTCACCTTTCTATGCAGCAAGAAAAAGAACAAAAGCAGCAGAAGATAAAGTCTTCTGCTCTCTGCTCCATCCCACTGTGCCTGGCATGGATGGATGTGATCCATTTTCATATTAAGGTAAGCAGCTATGACTACTACAAAAAGCATAGATGTTGGAATAAAGAGACACACATTCAAGTCAGTCTACCTCTTTCTAGCTGAGTGTCATTAAGAAAATAAGTGGAGTAATCTAAACTTTAGTTTAATCTATAAAATGGGGTTAATCATTCATACATCTCATCTATTTGCAGAGATTCAATGAGATAATATAGGAAAAGCATTTCACACAATAACTGGTAACCAATATTTCTTTTACTTCACCTCTTTCCTACTCTGGAGATGAACAAAGTGTTTTTCCACTAATATTGGAAGGGGAATGAAATATGGATGGTATTGCTTAAATGTGACATAAAAATACATATACGGTAAACTTCCTCAATGTATTTTTTCACTGGGGAGGTATGGGAAGGGATGCTGGACTGGGAACAGAGAGATCCAAACTTTAATTACTCTTATTTTAAGAATCAGAGTTTTCCATTTGTTTTCTCTTCTTAAAAGCATTCATTCACCTACTCATGCATTTAGTGAATAAATACTTCAAAAACAGAGACCGTAGCAGTAGCCTACTTGGGAGTCTGAGGCAGGAGGATCTCTTGAGCCCAGGAGTTTGAGTCCAATCTAGGAAACATAGCAAGGTCCCTGTCTCTAAAAGAAAAAGAACAAAGACAAAAAAAGACAAAAAACAGAGGAAGCACCCTGTAAGTAGAAAGAACCTTGGATGGAGATAAGGATGAAGGGTTCTAGTTCTGGCTTCTACATAATCCCACTGTGTGATCTTGAGTAAATTTCTTAACCTCTATAGGCTTTGGCTTCTATATAATTAATAGACCCCCAAAAATTCTCTAGGGTGTATTCCACAGTGACCCAAAAGATACCCCTGAAAATGCAGGCATTATTCCCATTTTGTAGAAGGGAAGATTCATTATGTGCCATGGATTATGTCACATGGGTTATGGCATTTAATCATTTATAACCTTATAAGGCAGATTTGTACTCTTTAAAGATACTCTTTTCATTGCTTGTCTTTCCATGTTATGAGGGGGTTGGAAAGATGTCAGTTTCTACTGTACCCAAGGAATCAGGCAGTCACTGTCATGGCTGAAGATAGAACTAACCGGGCACTAATCAGAGGTCCTTACAGCCTGGGCTTCCCTGCAGCAGTGGCGTTTTGAGTCTAATCAAGGAAGAAGCATTACTTCCAGGGACAACAAACTCTCTTTCTTGTCTCTCTTTCCCCCGAGTCTCCAATGCTCCCAATTCCCCTGGGGGACATGGTGTGAGCAGATTTCTCATGTGCAGAGGCCTGTGTGTTGATCATTTCAGACAACTCATCATCGGAGTCTCCAGGGACGGGGCCCACTCCAGCCTGCCTTCTCTCTCAGGGTGTCCCAGCAGCCTGTCAGGTTGGTTTATGCTCCAGTGCCGACTGACAAGTCTCCCATCTGAGGGAAGCAGAGGCAAATCCGAACCTGCCCAAAGGCGGAGCTCATCGGACCGGGACGAATGGTACTTCGGGTTTCGGGCTTGGGTGAGGCTGTAAAGATTAATTGTCTTAAAATCATTGTCCTTTCCCCCAAATGCCATCGTCTGGCTACTCAGAAAATGAAATATGGGAAAGAGACCATGGCTGGGTTGAACAGCCCAGGTTTTATGACAGTTTTAAGAGCTCTAATGTTCTGGACCTGTGCATTAGGCAATCAAGATGTGTTATCAAGATAGTTCAGAGAGACTGATACAGCCCTCATGGTAACCTTTTATTTCTGAACTGAGCTAAAAATGTAGATCAAGCTTTGATATTTACCTTTCAAGGTCCTACTGCCACTAATTAATAAGCTTGCAGTGGAGAAAAAGAAGAAATATCCTGACATGGAATTTCATTATTGCCGATACACAATTATCATCCAGACATTTAAGTTTACGTATGCATGACTCATGTAACTATCATGAGACAGTGACATCAGACAGTCCTGGATTCAAATATTAGTTTTGCCATTTTAAGCAGCTATGTGATTTTCAGCAAATTACTTCAAATCTCTGTACCTGAGTTTCCGTATTTCCAAAACGAGGGGAAAGAATCCCTGTTTGACAGGGTCCTGGTGAGAATTACACAGGTAAGAGCTTTTAGAATCCAGGAGGTGTTCGATATTTGTTAATTGAGCCTAAAATATAGTTTTTTTCCGTGTAAATTTCGTCTCCTGGTTCTGGTGTTGCTCACTGGAGCATAAACAAATTAAGCCTGCCTCTGATTTCCAGTGGCACTTTATTCGTAAGTGTTTACTGATTGACAAATGATATCCACAGGCATGACACCTGGCTTAGAGGAGGAGCTGGATAAAGTTCACTTGCTCATGAATATATGAAAAATGTGAGAAAGACATCCCAAAACATTTGATATGGCTGCCCAAATCCTTACTACCATCATAGTGGTGGCTTGTTAGGATAAGTAATGAAATTCATACACCACGATATCACACTGTTGGGCAATCACTTCGGCCTTCCTCAATACTGAGTATGTTATTTTGTCTATGATTTTTCAGAAATGCGGTTGGGGACTATGGGCTGGATTGTGGCAGAAGAACTGAAGTTAGGGAATCTTTGCCTCAAAATCTCACATATGCCCATAGAGTTTCTTTCCCATTATCACCTGTTGAATGAAGAGACAGAACAGATGATTCCTTACTCACCCAGGAAAACACATTGAGTTCAACAAGTGAAGAAACTTCCACATGTGGAAATAAGATAGTCATTTACGTATTAAATGTGATAGCATTTACAGAGTATCCACTATGTGTTAGGCACTTTATTGTTTGCTGGGGACTCAGCAACGAACAAAAAGTTTGCTTCCTGCTCTCAGGGAGCTCGACATTTCATTGAGAATATAGGTAAGGGGGTGCATTCATTTAGTCATTCACTTATTTATTTTTCACTCAGCAAATAGTAATTGAGCATTTACTGTGTACCAACGAGGATTCTGGGAGCTTGGGTTCTATCAGCACATGAAAACAGATAAAAATTCCTGCCTTCATGGAGTTTACATTTTAGTGAGAGGAAATGGGAAAAAACAATAATAAATAAGCAAATAGTATGATAGGTTAGGAGTTGATAATTGCTATGGAAAAACTGAAAGACATAGCAGGGTAAGGGGATCAGGATTGGGGGATGGAGTAGGGCTGTGATGGTGGTGAAGGTACCTTTTTAAATGGGTGGTAAAGGTAGGACTCACTGGGAAGCGTACCTGTGAGGCAGGGCTTGGAGGAGGTGAAGGAGTCAGTAACGCAGGCATCTGAGGAAAGAGTGCTCCAAGAAGAGGGAACAGCGCAAAGGCCCTGAATATGGTTACAATTGAGTCCAATAGGTGCTGTGTTAGGAATTAGCATGGGGTGCTGCAGGATGGCGGAGCAGGAACCCTCATCCGGTGCTCAGGAAGAAGCTGATGAATGAAGGGACGAGGAGGGGTAGCACACCTGCCCACCCTCCCCTACTAAGCAGCCTTGCCCT
>RJWJ010016722.1:0-34077 GCA_004363605.1 Indri indri | reverse complement strand
AAAGAGGAATTGGGAAAACACCCTGGATAGTTCAGGATCAGATTGTGAATTGCCTTAGAGTCGGTCTGAAAAGTTAGGGGTTAGATGATAGTGAACCACTCCAAGTCATTGTACAGGAATCTTGAGAAAAGCAGTGTTAGATAATTAATTTTGTAGAAAATTTTAGACCTGGAAGGGAGCTAAGAGAATATTCAATCTAAATTATTCTGGTAGCAGTGTGTAGGAAGACTCAGAAGCAGGAAGGCAGCTGAGAATCTGTTTGAGGTAATACAGACATAAGGCAGCAAATTCCTGTACCCGTATTGAATTGGCTAGAATCGAGAGGCAGAAAAATGTGGAGACATTTTGTGAAGAGAAGCACCAGGGCTTTCTGACATTTGATAAAGGATAATGATGGGTGACTTGAGTCAAACATTTTCTTCCATCTTTTTCCTTTGAGGTGTTGGAGACTGGTTGTACTATTTGCAGAAAGGGATAGTTTGAAAGATGAGCTGGTTTGGAAAGCCAAGTTCAGTTTTGTTTATGATGAGGTGGACGCCAGTGGAAATAGCCAAGTGGGCAGGAGCGCCAGAGTGAGAGATCAGGGGAGGGAGGTGCTGATCTGGTAGTCATCAGCATAGCTGACAACGAATGAGCTCACTTGGGGACTGTGCTTATGAGAAGAGAACAGAGCCAAGTACATTTCTTATAGCCAAAAGCTGCACTTCTTATATTAAGATTATTGTGTAGCAGATGTTAATGAAATAAAGCAGCTTGTATTCGAATTGTCAGAAACTGGCTCATGGATCAACTTACCTAAGAAGAGATAAGATTATCAGAAGGAAGGATTTCAAAAAAGCACTTCAGTAGGAGACTTAAAAAGACCCTTATCATCTTTGACACAAATTATGGAACTAAATTATGTTTTCTAGGTCGTAAGAAAATGAATCGCTCATTTGTATATGTGTGTGTATATGGGATGTGGGAGGTCAGGTGATGGAGAAGGAGAAATATTTACTAAGGATCAAAAGGCAACACCCCAAATGGGGGGCTTGTAGCCGAAGGTTGTTCAGAAGGTCAGACAGATTCTGAGAATACCCCCCAAATTGTCTCTTGTTTAACAAACAAGAGCCCCTCTTGTTTGGTGGTGGCTGACCCCATAAACTAAAGAAGTAAAATTACCTTTGACCCAGGGCTACCTCTTGAAAATTTGTAGGACCAGATGATGGCAACCCTTGAAATACAATATATTTCTTGTGACTTTTAGGGAGAAAATCTAACCACTAATTTTTTTTTTTTTAAACAAACCAGATTTGAGAAGAACCCAAGAAATTTGTATCCTTAATTCATCTTTGATAGCTATGGTATGATATTTAGAAGTTTGCTATTATTATTATGTTGTGTCTTACTATTGCATTTGTTGCTTCTGTGGTGTTTGCTGTCTCCCACCTTGCCCTGTAGACCAGTTGGTTCAGATGGATTTTTATAAAGAAAGGGAGTAGGAAAGAATTTGTAAAACTTTAGAACCTGTGGTGCTTGTAAAAAGTAGTTGGGAAATTCAGAATTTATAATAATTCAGATGGGGCTTGCCTAAATACTTGTCTCCTGTCAGTAAAGAATATAAGGGACTTATTCAGGAAATGATTTGTATAAATAATATTGAGGGGGGGGGTGATTATCTATTTAATACAATCCTGCCTCCAGAGGCTTTCCAAAACTATTTTTGTATGAAAAATGATCTCAGACATGTCAATTGCATTTATTTTAATAAGCGAACACTGTTTAGGTTGATTGGCTTTTTCCATTACTGACAATTGTTCTCTTTTTACATTAAAATTGTGTTTTTCAAAATTAGTTGTATAGCATTATGTCGACAGAACTTTTGTCAGCAGATCCTAAAATACAATATATGCCCTTGATCCTTGGAGAATAAGTTTAGTATAAATGGATAGTGTATAATAACCCTGTGTACAAAGACAGGCATATGTCAAAAAATATGAGACAGATTACTTTACCAACATAGTCCAACAATCATCACCTAGATGGCATATAACAACATGATCTTGGTTACCTGGGATTGTTGCAGCCTGAGAGTGCATCCCATGAACTTTCATGCAAGCCCCTGGATGGGATACACTGTTGACAGATTATCTCAGAGTGCTAAGCATAAGAATACAGATATAGTAAAAATAAATTTAGAAGGAAAATCAGTGTGGTTTTTTTAAAAAAAAATTCTGCAAAAAATGAGTTGTGTTCCATAGAACAGGTTGGGAAGTACTGAATTAAAGAAAGAGTTCTATTAGTCAACAGTTAATTTGCTTAGTGCCACTTACTTGCAGTTATTAAATGGATTTGTAAGTAATAAAACTGCATTTTATTAAAATTTTATAATCCAAATGTTTTGCCCTACTTATACCCTTCTAATCATTTTTAAAAAGAGTGTCTGTTTTGCATAATCTCACTTTGTACAATAGCTCGGTGCCTAAAATGTTGCCTCAACAGGAGGTGGTTTCTGTGTAGCTATATTGGGCTGGTGCAGGTGGGGCCATATGGTTTTAATCTAAACATACATCTGGAAACACATAGGGTGGAAATGGTGCTGTCTCCTGGAACCTGTAGAAAGCGCCAGCAACTGGAGTCCTGACTATGTTTTTGGAGGTGGGTGGTGAGAGGATTGGGTGCTATTATTTGAAGTCAGGGCTGGGGTCCACTACAGCGATTCTGGCAGCTGCTGAGTGGTTGCCCAGGTGCAGTCACGATTGCCTTGAGTACCCTGTCAGGGCAAGAGATGGTGTGCTTAGAGCCGCAGCTCTTCCCCTCACAGTCATTTGGCACTCTTGTCATATACCTGCATCTGAGCAACTCTGTTGCCATCGTACCTAGGCAGGTGTGAGATTTATGAATAATGATTCACCAGGGCAAAGAGAGTATTGCTCCTGAGATTTGGTAAGGCATTATGTAACTAAGTATTCTTTTTGCTTGCATAGTGAGGATGTTTATTTCTTTGAATGGACTGCGTAAAGACAATACCTTGGAAGAAATTCAGGCATGTTAAGCTCCGGGTCTGGAAAATACCATTAGAAGGTCATTTGTAGCTGTGGCTTGTGGCTTGTTGATGGATTGGTCGAGGCACATACAGATCTGTGGCCACAGCTCCGTTTCACACTCTTTTTGGCCTTAACACTGTACATCTTAAGGGGTGGAGTAGACACTTGAGGGGTTACTTGCCGTTTTAGCAAACCAAAAAGCTTTCCTGTGAAGTGCCTGAGATCTGACTAAATAGCAGGATTTTTCTGTGTAGGTTGAATAGTGTCTGGCTGACCAGGGACTGCTGCAGTAACGATGACACCCCTGCTGGAAATATAGACTCTCTTTTACCAAATCACAGTTCCTCTATTTAGCTTTAATGCAGCGGTTCTTAACTGGGGATGTGTGAGAATCGCCTGGTGAGCCGTTTGAAATTATAACAGGTGGATCCGTGCGCTTTCTCTAGGTAATCCCATTTGTTCCCATTGCTTGAAATTGATATTCATTCTGACCAAGTTTAGGTATTCAGCCTGACTTCTCTCCTGAGCTCCAGACTTGCGTGTCCACTGACACCACCATTCAGACATCTAATAGTTTCAGGACACACCATTTGCCCCTTCTTCTGCTCCACCCCCAGCAGTCCCTGTTTTTCTAAAATGCCACCCGTCAGCCTCCCTGTTGCCCCAGCAAAAACCTCAGAGGCCATTTTTCTTCCTTTCTTGCCCCTCCCATTGCTAGTTTATCTGTCCTGTCAAATTCTTTCACATTCCACCACCTCCACGCCTTAGTCCAAGCCACCACGGCTTTTACCTGGCAAACTGCAACGTCGTACTCCCCTTACCCCAGCGTAGCTCCAGAATGCCTTTAAAACTGTAAAACTCTGTCCAAGATGAAGGTGTTGATGTTCTTTCCCTGAAAGTTGTCTTTAACCATAGAGGCTGACTGTCTTTGCCTTGCTCGTTTATTGGTGCAAGATAGGTGTAGAGCCATGCTAGACCAAATTATGCCCCTGGGAGACAGCTTGTGAAGTTAGACCCGCTCACAGCTCTCCAGCTCTAGTGATGGGGATTTGGACAGACTTTCTCTAACAAGGACTGTAAGTGTAAGGATATTTTCTCAGCTTTATTTATATGGGGCCAACTCTTTGCCAGGTGTATTAGTTTCCTATTGCTACCGTAACAAATCACCATGAACTTAGTGGCTTAAAACAAGAAAAATGTGTTATCTTGCAATCCTGGAGGTCAGAAGTCTGAAACAGGCCCTGCGGGACGAAAATCAAGGTGTTTGCAGAGATTCGTTTCTTCTGGAGGCTCTAAGGGAGAACTCGTTCCTTGTCTTTTCCAGCTTCTAGAGGCTGCCTGCATTCCTGGGCTCAGGGCCCCCTCCCAGCAGAAGCATTCCTCTGACCTCTTCTTCTGTCCTCACGTTCCTTTGGCCTGACTCTTCCATCCTCCTCTTTTCCCTTATAAGGACCCTTGTGATTACATTGGGCTTACCCAGATATTATAGGGTAATCTTCCCATCCCCAAATCCCTACTCATATTAGCGAAGCTCCTTTTGCCATGAAAGGTAACATATTTACAGATTTCAGGGATTAGGACAGGGACATCTTTGGATAAACATTATTCTGCTTACTCTACAGGCATTATTTAAATTGATTTGCATGTACTAACTAATCCTCATAACAAACCTATGAGTTAGGTATTATTAATTATCCACATTTTACAGATGATAACACTGAGGCACAGAGACGTTATGTAACTTGAACTTGTGTGAGGTTATATAGCTGTTTGGTAGTGGAGCTAGAAGTCAAATTTGGGCTGGCCTTAGGGTCTGTCCTTAATCATGATGCATGCTATCAATATTTCTGCAGGTGCACGTGGTACCCTTCAAAGTGATTTTAGAGAGCCATGCTTCTATTATGTAGCAGCAGCTATAGTAACAATACTGTCTTCAGTGCTTGCTTTGTTGGCAGGTCCTGTGCTAAATTCTTTTACAGCTATTCCAGGCAGTGGGTGCCAGCATTGCATTTTGCCCGTAAGGAAACTGAGGCCCAGAAATGTTAATTCCCCAAGATCACATAGCTAGTAAGTGCCAAAGCTAGTATTGGAAGCCAGATTGCCTGAACTAGAGCCCATGTGCCTAACCATTGGGCTAAATTGCCTTTACTTTTATCTAATGAAGGAAGTCATTAAAAAATAAAGGTAATCATTGTTTGCTGTTACATGTTGGCACAGTCATTGACAGAATCAGAGTTCAGAAAGATCTTGATGCAATGGAGGGATATGCTGAATCTCACAATTAGTTTTGAAGGGAAACACACCATAAATTAAAGGTGGTGTAGATTACAAGTTTCAGATACATACCTACTCTGGCGTAAAATTTTCTTTCTTTTGAATGCCACCATTGGTGGTTCTATTATAAACATAATAATGTCTAAAGTTCTCATAACTAGAAACTTGATTTGGTTGAGTACAGATCTTATATCACTACCATGGTAAGAAATAGTCCAGAATCATCTTGGGGTTCTCTTTCCAAACTCCCTGTTCTATATCATTTCCCCAAAAGTCCATGAAGACCACCCTATTAATTAGAATTTTTCTTCCCATTCTTTTCTTACCTACTTTTTGAAATACAGTGAAGTTTTTTTTTATCTTATTTCTTAAAAAAATTAAGAGTGTTTCATTTTTCTTTGTATTATTTTTAGTGTGGATTTAATGCCAAAAAATTTAATACTTCCTTGTCTTAGGAGGAAATGTTACTGTTTTCTTCCCTTTTTCTCCCAGTATATATTCGAGATCCTACTGTGTGCCAGGCATTGTGCTACATAGGTAGGTGCAGGGGTACAATGATGAGTTAAACAACTATGGTGCCTGTTCTCAGTACAGAGATCCACACAGTGATGAAAAAGAGGAAGCAACACATGAATAAAATAGATAATTGTAATAATGCTGTGGGGGAAGCAAAAGTAGGTTGAGCTAGAGAATAACATGACGAGGCCCATTTTAGATAGGATGGCTGGGAAAGGCTACACAGAGGGGACTGTAGTGGTGAGAGTTGAAGCATTATATCAATAAAGAACATGTAAGAGAACATGGCTCAGTCCAAGTCCAAAGGCTTTAGAACCAGGGCCGCTGATGGTATAACTCTCAGTTCAAGGCTGAAGGCTGGGGAGCCTGGGGACCACTGGTGCGTGTCCCAGAGTCCAAAGGCCAGAGATCCTGGAGTTCTGACATGCAAGGGCAGGAGTAGAAGAGCAGTCAGGCTCTAGGAGGGAGCAGGTAAGAATTTGCCCTTCTTGCGCCTTTTTGTTCCATCTGGTCTCTCAGTCGATTAGATGGTGCCAGCGCATGTTGAGGGCATTCCCGGTGCAACAGACAAGGGATGGGCTCATTGCCTTCTGAAGACTTGAGAATAATCAATACTTTGCCGGTTATCTGGGTATCCTTTAATCCAGTCAGGTTGACACCTCAAATCAACCATCACATGGGGTTAAAGGAAGCACAGGAGTTTGCTTGACTTTTTTAGATTTAGATAGGATATAATATTAAGTTGAGCAACATGAAATTGGTGACATTTGACTATTTTTTACCTATAAGAATGGCAATTTTGTATAGTTTGAGCAAATAGAACACATTGTATTACTGAGAATGAGTCGCTTTGAGAAGGGGAGCTTCATGGGGCAATATTGAACCGGTTTAACCAAAAGAACAAAGACCAAACTTTTGAGCAGTTGAGGGAGATGGGATTGTTGCTCAGCAGAGGGTTGGCCTTTCAGGCAGGGAGAAGGGAAGGCATATATTTTGCCAAATGTAACAGGAAGGAAAGCAGAGATGTGCAGATTGAACCATGCTTATGTGCTCATGGTAAGTCCAGTCCCTAGCAGCCAGTGTCCTACCTGGGGCAAACAGTTGTGTAATAAGTTTACAGATACAGCTGAAGATAAACATTGATTGATTTTGTTCGTAAGGCTGAGTGGGTACTGATCCTGTTCTACTTTGTAGTAGAACTCTAAATGTTTTTCCCGAAGTCTTTGATATCTGTGATTTTTTTGCTCAGTTTTCCTTTCACTAAAATTGGAATAAATAAAATATCCTGACCTCCTTCCCTACTCCTCAACAGTGCAACACTGTGGCCTCCTTAAAGAACTGATTAGCAAATCAAAGAATAAAGTGTTTTTCTCACAAGTGATTTCCTTGCCCTACAGAAATTCGTCTTTTTCAATACTACTATCAATAGTCAATAGTCTTTGACTTGTCGTCATAACTGAAGTATTATCTATGATTTCCGTTACTTTAATGCAGACTACGAGTGCACTCTTCTCTGTCATGTGCACAGAATTTGCTTATGAGGTGTGTGTGTTCCAAGAATCAGCTGTTTGGAGGGACACTTTATTCTACTGCATAATATAGTCTTAAAAATGATTTTCATTAGACCATTGTGTGGACGTGTCCCTAGGTCACAATTTTCCCTATGCATGTAATTCAGTACAGATTCCAGGTACTGATCATTAAGTTTATCTTAAAAGCTGCAATGAGTATGAAAGTCATCTTTAATGCCCGTAGGATCCTTTTTCATGAAATGTCTCCTGTAATGTTTATTTTGAATAATATTCTCATCCATGGGTTATGGGACCAAGGCCCCTAGTAAAAATATTCCCAGGAGGGGTCCTCTTCTTACTCCATGTGTAGTTGTTGAGCTGTAGGTAGCTTTGCTGTGTATGTGGCTCTCAAAATGATCTTTTCCTCAATGTACAGAAAAATGTGGGCACCCTTGTATTAAGCTTGTAATATTATAATATTGTAAGTATAAGAACATGTAGCATTTTTAAAAGCTCTGAGGTAATGGCGTTTTACAATAAGCTAAGGTTTTATTTTATGGAGGTGTGTGGCTTTACTACAGGCAAGATGAGTCAACATGTTCTAATTGTGCTTAGAATAAGAAGAACTTGATGTACTGTTACCTGCTGTGGTAGAAATTGCATGCAGCATCACTGAAGTCGGTTCGTATCTTCAGTATTGGAAGTTTCCAACAGAATCTATCAGAAGTGATTTCAAAAAGCCACAGTGTATGGTGTGATGAGTGAAGGAAAGTTTTCCCCTTATCTCAGAAAGCCTTTGGTAATAGCATGTCCGTTTAGGAATATATATGCGGATTAATCAGGTGTGTACCTGACTCTCAAATAGTTTTAGGTTGTTTGGGTTGAACTTGGGTTGAAAGTGTTATGCCAAGGATCCCTTTTGGTCTTTCCATAGAGAATCACTCATAACCAGTGTCAATGTGTATAGTATGATGCTGCTCAATGGCTTTGCTGATCTGGAATCTATGCGATGGTTCAACTAGCTTCTCAGTTCAAGTCCTGAATGAGTGTTGCACTGATATTCCAAGTTGCCTTTGCTTTGCCGTTTCCAGTTGGAAAGTGATGCGTATTCTTTCCTTTGCTTTTCTCTTGGGGAAATGGGGCTTGCCTTGCAGGATGAGATCTGTGCTAAAACCTTGTACTTTCTGTCTCTGTATATGCTGATGAACAGTCTACAGAGTTCTACCTTGTGGTTACATCCCTTGCAACCCTACCCTAGAGGTGACAGTTACCTTAAAGGACTACAGTTTTGATGTGTAGGGGGCCATTTCTGTCACATGCCTCTTAAGCAGAGAGGTGGCGAGAGCACCCTGCAGGTCTGTGGAGGGGCATGGCTGTCTTGTGCGCCTGCCCTCTCCTCTCCACCATCAGGGCTTTGGGTGTTCATCCCTGGTGTTGTGCCTCCCCCACCAAAGATAATTTGTTGCTAATTTTGGTTACTTTTTTTCTTATTCCAAAATTTCTTGCCTTATCTCTTCAGACTTCTGTCTGTTCTGGCACAGTTTGCTCCAATTATCAGTCTTCTTTTGGTAGATTACAGTCTCTCGACATCTTCCCTTCCCCTTGTTGAACTGACCAGTAACCTGTGAATACAATCCTTGTATCTTCTGCCCCCCATTACAAAACCAACAAATATTCATAACAGGCTAAAAGAGAATGTAAATATCCATGCTAGCTTTTAACCATCTTGTTATATGGCTTTCCATGGTTTTTTTTTCCCCCAAAAGTGTATCATAGGTACTATTTTTTAAGCTGTGTTTTCCCTACTTTATATCCTGAAAATACCATATATTCCTATTTTTACAAAATTTATATTTCTAAATTTTCAGTGGCTGAAGACCATTTCATGATATAAATCTATCATTTGACCAATTTCCTACTTTTAGACATAAAGTAGGTGTTTTCTTTTCTCTTTTCCCTTCTTTCCTTTCTGCCTTCCTGTTATTTCTGGGTAATGGGTGTCCAGAGTTGTTTGTTCACTGTGCATATAGTTATTTCCTTAATGTAGATTGTTTGGAGTATGAGGGGTAGGCTGTTGATAGTTATAACATCACCTAGTGTGTTCTAAGATAGGGACCCGTAACTTATGCATGTCTGTCTTTCCAGCATGTAGCATTATGCTTGACACAGTGGGTGTTTACTACAGAATTATTGTTGAGCTTCAGAAATATGAGGGCCATCTGACAAATGTATGAGTATCTGCTCTGTACTTGGAACCCAGGATATAGGGGTGAACAAGACAATGATTGTCCTTGCTCTTATAAGCTGAGCTATTATTCTGTATAATAAGGTTAAGCCTCTTAATGTGAGGATCAGTGGAAAAAACCAAGACACACAGTATAGTAAAAGCAGACTGACGGTGTGGTTACTTGGGGGATGTTCATGCTTATGGCTAATTAAGAATTGACTGATCGATTTTTCTATAGATGGTATTTCTTATTTAGGATTGCCGACTAGTGTTAATGGATTGAGATAGAAGGGTCTGTTTCAGGTTCATACTTTCTGACTCTTGTAACTCTAATCAGTTACTCTTAAATTTAAATTTTCATACCTGAATATAATATGCTGCTATACTTAGTGATTCCAGAGACCCAAAGATCTTTTAGAACTGAGTTTGGGGAAAATAAGAAATAGATCTCAAAATATTTTTGGTCCTTCTATTTCACATTGTAAAATATGATTAAACAAAGATTGCAGCCATGGAGAAGATTTTCTGCTGTAAATTGGTGTTTCAACCCTGCCAGCTGTCCATGCTTTCTGTAATCCCACTTATAAAAGTGGGAAGTGAAGGGTGAGTGGTTGCCCTCGTAGGCAGCCACATAATTTAAAAAAAAAAAAAAAAAGATGCATATGCCTCTGTAGAGCTATATTAGTGTTTCATATAGCCGCCTTTTTCTTTTTTATTGTAGGGCCAGCTCTCAATGTTGCAAGAAAAAATAGACCATTTGGAGCGTTTGCTAGCTGAGAATAATGAGATCATCTCAAATATTAGAGACTCGGTCATCAATTTAAGTGAGTCTGTGGAGGATGGTCCGAAAGGTTCACAAGGCAATTTCAGCCAAGGTGCTGGCTCACACCTGGCGTCACAGTTGTCCCTCTCAGTTCACCCTGCAGACTGTCTGTTTGCTTCACAAAGTGGAAGTCGTAATTCAGATGTGCAGGTAATGTATATATACTTATTAATAATCATTGGGCTTTTTTTTGGATTTTTTTGGATTTGATCTGATATCTGTTCTAAATCGGTAAGTTGCTTAAACTCTCTAGATTCTAGTTTCTCTTAAAAGTGCTTCGATTACTCACATTGAGTATTAATGTTCTTTTTAGTGATAAAATTCTGTAATTTTGTGTTTCTCTCAGTTTTTCTTACTATTTTATACTTAAGCGAATACAGCCTTTTTTTCTTTTCTTTTTTTTTTTTTTTTTTTGAGATGGAGTCTTGCTCTGTCACCCCGGCTAGCGTACACTGGTGTCATCATAGCTCACTGCAACCTCAAACTCCTGGGCTCAAGTGATCTTCCTGCCTCAGCCTCCCAAGGAGCTGGGACTACACCCAGCTAATTTTTTTTATTTTTTGGTAGAGATGGGTCTTGCTCTTGCTTAGGCTGGTCTCGAACTCCTGACCTCAAGCAGTCCTCTTGCCTCAGCCTCCTAGAGTTCTAGGATTACAGATGTGAGCCACTGCACCTGGCCAATACAGCCTTTTTATATACATTGCAGGTCTTCTTTTCTGTAATAGTTGAAAACCTTTTAGAGGTTTAAATTTTGCTGAAGAGATTTTCTTACCTTCCTTTGGAGAATACAAGAAAAACCCTGCTATTTATACCTGTTATACATTAAAGGTTTCATACAGTGTAGAGTTAGGTTTTTTTTTTTCTGTTGTTTTGGGTTTTTTTTGTATTTTGTTTTTTGTTTTGAGTAATTATCCTTTTGCAACGGGGAAGGGAACTATTGTAGCTATTGCCCACATGTGGCTACTGAGCACTTGAAATGTGACTAATTTGCCTTGAGATGTGTTCTCAGTGTAATATACACACAAAGTGTTTCAGACTTAGTATGTAAACATTCTTAATTCATTTTTACATTGATTGCATGTTGAGATAATATTTTGGATATATTGGGTTAGATAAAAACATCATTAAAATTAATTTCACCTACTTTGTTTTACTAGAAAATTAAAATTGCATATTTGGCTTGTGTTATATTTCTCTTGGACAGTTTACTATTCTAGAGGGTAATGGAGTTGAAAACCAGGATCAGAAAAGACTTTTGCCTTTCTTAAACTCAGAGCAAAACCACTCATATTGGCTCTGCAAATTAGGGGAGGGCTGTGTTTAACTTTGTGCCTTAGACCAGAAACTGGATCTTGGTGGGAAGATCCTAAGGGGTGAATATTTTAAAGTTGGACAAAATTAGTTGGCTTCTGGTTTTGCTTTAGAGTAGGCATTTTCCACTAACTCCTGAGGGCAGAGAATGTGATAGATTTTGAGGCCATGGCTCACAGGCCAAGCTGGAAGCTGGGAACAGTGGAGCAGGCCAGGTCTTGCACCTGCAACCTCATCAGCTAGTGTGTGGCCAGATTCAGATAGGATCAGAATCCTGTACTTTGCAGGGAGAGCTGTTTCTATGAGGCTTGGCTTTCTTTAGGTTTTTATTGAGTACTTCTTAAGTACCTAGCCTTGACAAGCATGCTAAGGGAACAGCAAAAACATTTTTATTTTTATTTTGTGGTCTAAGTCTGGGCTGACCAGAAGGAAGTTCAGAGCAACCATGGAAGGCTGGCAGAGTGAGGCAGAGGAGGGTCCTGGGAGAGCTGCTGAGCCAAAGAAAGAACCCGAAGGAATAGCAGAGGCTGCTAACACATCCTCCTGCCCAGCTGGTTCCCAAAGATTTGTTGGCTCATCCTTGGGAGAGTTTTATTTTATTTATTAAAGTCATAAATACCGTAAGGAGATATTTATGTTACTGTCTTAAAATACTTTGTATTGACTTTTATGTAATTTGTTTGGCATTTAAACATTTTTTGTAACTCATTTATATATTAATTAGAATGTAATTTTTGCAGCCTAATAAATTTTGATATAATTTAAATTTTACAACGTAAAGGTTCTTTGTCACTTTTAGTGTTATAGAGACTATGAAGAATAAAAGTAAAGTTTTAGTTTTTTTTCCTTTGCCTTCAGCTAGATTATTAGCTAGAAGGCATACTGCATTGAAAAGCTAGAATACATGTAGATACTTGAAAGCTAGATCCCAATTTTCAAAATTCCCTCTATTTTTAAATGATTATGACAAATAGTTAACCCTGTTGTTTTATTTTCAGACTAGAAAAGGTAAATATAACATGTTACAAAGAAGAATAGCTACAGAAGCATTTTCATTCAGGTATAGATTTAAAAAATCTATAAGATTGATTATAAAATAGAGACAAACCCAATAAAGTAAAAAGTCATTTTCAGTACTATATTTGAAAATGCTGAAATATTTGGTCATCATCAAATTTTATCAGAACTTTTTTTGTTGATTCTGTTTCTGTTAAATTATGTTGGGAATAAAGTAGAGGAAGAAGGAGTTGAATGAAATTATCTTTTATTAGAAGCAGATGGGGGAGGCGATTATTTATCAGGATAGTTATATAGCACAAGTAGCATTTCAAGCCTTTGAATGGTGATTAAATATTTTCTGCTTTAAATGCTTCTATTAATGTCTACAGAATAATTTTATAAAGTATATATGCAGAGTATAGCAGTGAGTAATTTTGAGCAAATATTTGCCAACATTAAATTTAAATTAATGGTTAAACTTTAATTTTTTTTCTTTTATATTTTTAGATGTTGGATGTTTACAGTCTACTTTCTTTTGACAATCCAGATGGTGGAGTTTGGAAGCAAGGATTTGACATTGAGTATGGAACTAACGAATGGGACACTGAACCCCTTCAGATCTTTGTGGTGCCTCATTCCCATAATGACCCAGGTAAAATTTGCATTTCAGAAAAACTAGAGGTTATGAAGCCTCTTTAGGCCCAGAGTCTTTTAATGAGAATCTGGTAGAGCCCACTTCTCAAATTTTTAAGACATTGCTCTCTGACTTTTAGCAGGAACATATTCCTTTTATGTGTCATTATATTTTATTGTTCTCATTTTATCAATTTATGTGCCACTCATGCATAGTACATGTGCAGTATGAAATAATAATAAACACAAGAAGGGCTCGTACACTTTTAAGATACTGATTGTTTGTTTTGGTTACTTGTAAAATATTTCATGGGAGAATCATTTTGTGTCTATAAACTCTACTTTAAAAAAGGCAGAATGCTAATAGAAAAGTTTGAATCTCTAAAATGGAGAAGCCATATAAAGTGGTTTAAGAACCTTGGTTCAGGGTGTCAGGCAGACATGGATGTGAGTCCCAGCCCTATTTATACTTGTTAGTTAGATAACTTTAGGCAAGTTACTTAATCCTTCTAAGACTGAGTTTTTTCCCTGGTAGAATCAGGATAGTAGTATCTATTTGACAGACTGAAATGCAAAGGAATCATACGTGGTACAAAAGTAGCTGCTGTCATAATCATTACTCTTAATATTATTGTTTTTTCATATAACGGCTTTTATTTATTGTGTCCAGAGGGGTTTTTTTCCCCTCCAAGGTAAGGGGAAATTGCTATAATTATAATGAGACATATGATTTGATGTGCTTATTTGTTAGTGTGAGTATACAGGCACAGAGTGAATGCCCAGTGAATTTAGTTGCAGCATTTTTGGGGGGGATGTATTTCCAAAGACTTCTTTCGAAGGACTTAATTATCCTCCTATTAGTTACTTTTCTCCATATCTCAATTTCGTTATTACTATCAAAGGCACTATTTGCCTAATACTTTGATGGTTTTTCTTTTGCTTCCAACATTCATTTATCTTCTACTTATTATTCTTTCCCACTAGTTTATTGGCAGATATTTCTTTGTATTTCTAAGACAATAGAACATGTTACTTCAGGTATGGACACGTGATTAAGCCAAGTGCTTTTGCATGTGTATGTTGCTTTTGGGTGTGAGAAGTAGTCTGGAAGATAGCACTTGGATATTGAAATGTTTGGATTTCCAGAATAATTAAATATCTAGTGTGCACAGAGATATGAAATATACGGAATCAATATCGTTGTGGAAATTTCTGACGAGCATTTGCCATACATTAATTATGACTTGGTTTCCCTGTCTTTGGTCTTAATGTCTCTATCTTTTCCTACAAATACCTGATAGTCTAAGTTTTCCTCATCTATAGTTTAGATCACATCTTCTTTTTTAATCTTATCCTGTACCTGTCAAATTCAAACTCAGGGATGGCGGGGCATCATGAAAAGACTTCCTGGATTTGGAGTGGGGCAGCAAGGGGCCAGTATCTTGACTCTGCTGTGTGCTGCGTATGTGTCCTTGGACACGTTTCCATGTGTGTCTGTAAAATGGAGATGATACAGGTGGAACAGCATCTTAAGCAGAGGTTGGTTATAAAGTAAATTTAAAAGGTGATGAAAATTACCTCTAATCCAGATTTCTTTTTCTATTTATTCACTTGAGTACCAGATTAATTAGTTCATTTGCATTTAGGGTATGTGTATGGAAAACACATATCTTTGATTGCTAGACTCACACTCGTTGAGTTGAGGTGCTTACACTTCATATGTGGGATCTGAGACTGCCGGTGGGACTGCAGGTTTTTTTCCCCTGTAAATCTCATATTCACTCTGGAATATTCAATTATTGAGTGAAACGGTAGTATTTAAATTGTCCTGTCCTCATTCTCTGCCAATCATGCATCATTTAATTCTTGCCACTTAATTGGGTGCGTGATGTGATTCCATTATATAATCTTCCTCATAGGTTTATGAATATACTTCAAGTTCTTCAAGTATATTTATAAATGTACTTCAGATATCTTGCAAGTTATTCTCCTATGAAGCCCACTTCTTCTCCCTTTTTGATGTTGTTTTTTGAGACCTTTCTTCTCCTTTCCCCTTTTCTGCCATTTTTAATTCCTACCAGTCTCATTTCTTGTTATTCTATAACATGGGCACTTAATTACAATAATAAAATCTACGGTTTGCCAGGCAGGGTGCCAAATGTTTTATAAACATCTAATGCTTACAGTAACCCTTGAGGTTAAGGCCACTCTTCACGATGAAGGTGTTACCAACTTGCCAAGGTTACACAGGTAGTAAGGGGCACCAGAATATTTCCCCGACAGTGTACCTGGATTTCCTATTGGAATAACTTAGAGTGGCAGAGAACATATGTCTCTTATTAGACTCTCTCCTCACTGCTTAGCCCAACACGTGGCATATAATAGTTGCTAAATATGTAAGGCCTTCTGTGACCTGTCTCCGAGCCCCTCTGCCGCATGCATGTACTGTACACACGCACCCCACGCTGCACACATGCACAGAGGCAAATATTTACAGCACTTTTACTCAGGCTCCTCACTAGAAAGTTAGCTCAAGGACTAGAGCTTTGTTTCATTAACCACCACAGTGGCGTTGCCTAGATCTGTAACTGCCACATGATAATATGTCATTGCAGTTCTGTTAAATAAGTTAGTGAACTAATGAATGTGACTGTCCAAGCTAGGATGAAACATTTGACTTATTCCTTGGTGTACTCTTTTCTTTAACTTCCCTCAGTCCTGATGGCTACTTATTTCTATTCCGTAAAAATAACTTGAAGAACACTTTGCAATTTTATGTTAGCAACAGACAGTAATAAGCTCTTTGAGGGCAGGGATTGCTCCTGCCTTTTAGATTTTTTTGTTTGTTTGTTTGCATTAGGGTTCCTGCGGTAGTTAGTGTGTTGTTTTGTGAGTAGACATCCCTAGTAACTGCCTGACTGCAGACTATGAATTTGTCTGCTGGTATGCCAGCAACCAGAGTTGAATCTTTTTGTCGTAGTAAAAGATGTTGATGACTTTGACTCTCAGGCCCTTTTCCACTAGAGGAAAAAATAATGGTCAGAAACAGACATTTTAAAACTATAGCAATTTTTGCTATCAAGCAACATGCTGGAGAGAAGAATCCACTGACTTTTCTTAATAATTTTCACTGTTCCTTAGAAAAAGAATATTGGTAAACTAAATTGTTTTGTGAAAAACTGAATCATTCAGAATCATGAAAAGCCACTCTTTCAATAGGGGAAAAAGAGAAAAGTATGTGCACGTACATTCTAAGTCAAAATGTGACTCTATAATGGAAAATCTTTGTATAATACTCCTAAATGAATGTGTAATTAGGCAATTTACTTTCTAAATGAGATTTATAAAGATTTGTTTGCATTTTCTGCAGCAACAATTTAAAACAAGCTTTAGCTCAGTAGTTTGTTTCATCAGTGGATTTTTGTCTGTTGGAAATAGAAATATTTGAAATAGATTTTTAAAAGATTCCCATATTTAGTTCCCTAACTTCCAGAATTTATGTTGCTGCGTTTTTTTATACATAGATATTTTTCTTTTTGGACTGAGTTGGTAATATCCCATAAGAAAAGGTAAATTTCAAAAATGTTTGTATCTTAATAAAATTCCTAATTATATCTTCTTCCAGTCTATAAGAACATGTAACAATTGTCATGAAATATTTAAGTGGTTCACATGAGTTAAAACAGAATTGGGAAGGAATTGTTAAGTAAATGCAGATAACTTTGTACTGTTACGCTTTTGAAAAGTTTTGAATCATAGACCATGAAATTAAATGTTAGTTGATTAATACATGTTCATATTGTATTTAATAAGCTGATTAAAACACAATTATGACACCTTTGTATCTATAATCTTAATTCTTCGCTTTCCACTAGTTAAACCGCTGAAATATTTAGTGAATTTTCCTTCAAAGAAATCACAGTGTGTAGAGAGAAGATAAGGTATACTAAATGAAAGGTTGGACAGCATATTGTTAGTTAAGCAATTTGTGAAATGAACATTAGAAAATAATCCCCCATGTGGTATGACTCTAAAATAGCAGGAAGACCTAGGCCCAAGAGTTACACTGGAAAATAATTTTCTTTTGTGCATTTGCAGATCTTTTGCAGAATTTTTTATTGACTCAATGAGAGATTATAACTTTTGGCTTTTTTTTCCTTTGGTAAAACTAAGAAAACAGATTTTTGCATTTAGTGTTATAGGACAATTATGTATCCTTACTTTTAAAAAGTTTGTAAAAAGCATGTGAGGAAATCACAGTGTAACGTTGCCTTAAAATATTTCTGTTCAAATATTGTCAAATATAGTTAAAATGTGAAAACAGTTTAGGTTAGCCATAGTTGGCTAATGTGTGTAGATGTCTGTAGAAGTCTGGTTGCTAAAGGAACCTACTGATTAGAATGAGAGGGTCAGGAGGGGCAGAGGTTTGTACGTGGACACAGTTTGGACAGTAGTTTCTTTGGTTTAACTATTGCAGGATACAGTGGATTCTTTGGTTTTGACTACTGTGATGGGAAATTTGAGTTTCTGGAGGTAAAATAGTATGAGAAGAACTGAGAGCTAGAGTTTGTTGCCTGTCCCACATCACGGGAGTGCCAGGTCTGTGTTAGTGTTACTTTTTACTTTGTATAATCCTTCCTGTAATGCTGAAAGGTGATAAACTAGCCCCATTTAACAGGTGAGGGCAGTGAGGGTAAGGTAGGGTGTGGTAATTAGTTCAAAGTCAGCCAATTATAAATTCTCAGAGACTGGTAAATTGAAGCTCAGGTTTGCCTGATTCTAAAATCCATGCTCTTTCCATTTACCATACTGCCTCTTAAGATACTTTATGCAAATGATTATATTTCTTTTCTTCCTGTTTTGTGGGCATTAGCTAATTTAGCACATTTATCTTGACTTTGGATTGTTAATAGGGTTGTCAGATAGCAAATAAAAATACAGGATACTCAGTTAAATTTGAATTTTCCATGAACAATGAGTAGTTTTTTAATGTGTGTGTATATATATGTCCCAAATATCACTTGGTACATGGGACATACTTAGCATTTATTTGTTGTTTATCTGAAATTCATATTTAACTTGGCCTCTTGTATTTTATCTGACAACCTTAATTGTTAAGAAAATGATAGCATTTAAGAGTTAAATATTTATATGGCTCTTTAGAATTCTGTTTTTAAGAGATCTCTAGAATTTGTGTATTGAGGTCCCTTTTTAGAGGAAGCAAATATGGATAATTTGGGCTTTCATTGAACCTTATTCCTTGCGGAGCACAAGTTCAGTAGCTGCTGAGAAAGGTAGGTGATCATTAAACATCATCTGATTCCCCTTATTTCAGTTACCCTTGTGTGTCTTTCAAGCCTGAGTGCTTCAGAGCTCACCAATGCCCTGGCAATACAAATTATTACTGAACTTAGGAGTTTACTATGTTCCATGCACTGGTCTAGGCATTTTGCATGTATTGAATCCATTACTCTTCTCATCAGCTTTATGACAGAGTCCTATTATTACCTTTATTTCATAGATAGTAAAAGAGGAAGAAGAGAGAGTAAGTAATCTGTCCATGGCAGGGTTGGGTTTGAACCCAAGCAATCTGGTTCCAGAACTAGGACTTGGAACCGTTTTTAATATAATACTGCCTTTTATGGCTAACTCTTGTGAAACCACAGGCAGAGCGTTTAGGAAGAAAGTCTCTTAAGTGTTTCCAAGCCAAATGTCATCTACTTCAGTATTATTAATCATAAAAAAGATTTTAACTATCTTGCAAAATTGGATACCTCACTGCACCATTTCCTATCCCTTTTTTCCTTCTGATTTCTCTGGTCTATCCTTATTGAAATGGATGTCTCTGTCCTTAAATACTACATTAGTACATGAGATGGTGAGTGGTTTTCCTCATTGCTACATTTTTTACAATTAGAAAGTGATTTAGAAGCAGTATTTTCCAGCTTTTAAAGTGGCTTCTTCTGGAAACTTTGGTAGTTTGCCCAGTTTTTGTCTGACTGTAAGACTAAGTAGTCCCCTCATGTATCCTAAGAGTAACCCATCAAAGGAAGTCACTTTTTCTTTTACTTCTAGCAGTGACTCTGCTATTACAGACAACTTTTTTATTATTTCAAGCAACCGAGCTCTCTTTGGGGAAGACTTGTTAGGCCTGAAGTATCCTCAGTCAGTGTTAGTAGATGCACATAGATGGGATTCTTTTTTTTTTTTTTTTGAGACAGAGTCTCACTCTGTTGCCTGGGCTAGAGTGCCGTGGCGTCAGCCTAGCTCACAGCAACCTCAAACTCCTGGGCTCAAGTGATCCTCCTGCCTCAGCCTCCCGAGTAGCTGGGACTACAGGCCTGTGCCGCCATGCCTGGCTAATTTTTTTCTATATATTTTAGTTGTCCAGTTAATTTATTTCTATTTTTATCAGAGAAGGGGGGTCTCGCTCTTGCTCAGGCTGGTCTCGAACTCCTGAGCTCAAACGATCCACCCACCTCGGCCTCCCAGAGTGCTAGGATTACAAGTATGAGCCACCACGCCCAGCCGATAGATGGGATTCTTAACAAGGGAGGGGGAAAACTTTAGTACACAGTCAGAAATTATTTTGGAGGTTGATCTCACAATTGCAGGTATCAGATATCAAGGTATGCAGGTCTTTTAAAGGGCACCAAGAAAGGCAATATAGTAAGGGGTCACAGTTGGACATTATACATACACACCTGCAGGATAGACAAAACCCCTGTGTCCTAACGGTAATGCAGATAGGCTCGTATGGTGTGGGGTAAAATTTCCAGTGACAGCATCTTACAGGGATTCAAAAAGTGCTCTCCCAAACGACTTAATGAAAGTGAAGCTGATATGCTTAGAAAACTATTAGATGACACTGAAAAAAAAAAGGTCAGATTATTTTGGAAACCTGAGTTCAGAAGCATTTAGAGGAATCAGCAGGTTTATAGGTTTCCAAATACTCATAGGTCGCTGGAAGCCTCAACTTCATCTTCAACTCTCCTCTTACCCTCTCTTGGAAATTTTATTTAGTTACTAAGCTCTCTTCATTTTGCCTCCTTGGCCTGTTATTTCCCTCTGTCCATTTCCACCGCAATCCACAACCATTTTTTAGCAGAATTATTGCAGTGGTCTCATAACCTGTTTCTCTGCTTCTACTTTACCTTTTTAGTCTATCCTTTTCACTCTTACTGTAGTTATTAATATTTTTGAAAGCACAGGTCAGAAAACCTTAATGTCCTCCTTCTACAGTTTTCCGTAAGAAGCAGGAATGGTTTAGAAGGTTTTCAATGATCGAGTCCCCACTTCTATTTCTGTTTTCATTTCTCACCACGTTCCCATCATGAACCCTGCAGTCCAGCCATACCCAGCCGCCTGCCTTTTCCGTAGGTCCTTTCCTCTCTGTTTGGAACTACCACCCTTTTCCTCTACCCGGATGATGACTTATTTAAGCATCTCTCTTCTGTTCTTCTGGTAGGACTTTACCGTTTCTTTATTCCCATGGCATTTTGTTCATATTTTCACTGTGGAATCTGTTTCCATTTACCTTTGCTTTATTGCTTTGCCCTTATTAGATACTCAGTACGTGTTTGAACGAATAAACCAGACGTTAATTAAAACTCTTTCACAGTGTATTGGGGAAGGAACAAGCTTAACTTATAATAGAAATGTTGGAATTAAAATTAATCAGCAGCGTATTTCAGTGATAGTAATACCAATTAAGATTGTATGTCATCCCTTAAGTATTAGGCTAGATGTTGCAGTTGAATTTTGAAGGATTAACAAGTGATGGAAGAAACCTGTTGATCATTTGTTGATGGAAAATAACATAATTACTAAAATAAAGGAAACTTATTAACTCTTTTAAAATTTGAGAATATTATCACATTGAAATGGAAAAAACGTAATGCTTAAGTTGCATGTTTTAAATGTTTACTCTCAATATGTTTTTTATCTGAATATAATTATTTTTGACTCACATTTTTTTCAGGTTTTCCAAAAGGTTGGTGCTTATTTAACTTTTGAGTGGAATTAATGTACTCATTTAAAAAATCTTTATTGTAGCAGTCGAAACCGTAACAGTGTAACAATACTTTGTGTGTGTGTGTGTGTGTGTGTGTGTGTGTGTGTGTGTCGGGGGGTGCCTTAGAGATGGGTGTTTTAAATCATCTTAGGGCTGACAGATTCTTTTTAAATATAAATATTGCAGAAACTTAAAGATACTGGACAAAGACTATCTGGTTGTCATCAAAACAGACAGTGAACTTATTAAAGCTATTAGTGTAGTATTTTTTGCCCTTGGGTTCATTCTAGTTGAAGTAATAAATTTGCATTTATACTCTAAAAGCCAGCTTTTGGGGCTGTTCCAACACAGGTTTTTGGGCCCTGGTGCTCAGATGGGCAGGGCAGGCTCTGGGTGAGCAAGTTCTTTGTCTTGTGGATTTATCCTATTGACAGAGGTGTGGTCAGAGGAAGAATGGGGAGGTCCTTTAAGAGTCAAAGGCTCAGGGCCAGGCACCCCTTCCACAGTCCTCAGAGTGGTACTGTGAATGCCCTGGAACCAAATAAAACTACATGTTCTTTACAAGAATTAGAACTCCACATAGTCTTTAGATACCTCAGCTATGATTGAGAGCCCAACATTTGATTTCTAGTGAACAGTTACTAGGTGCTTCATTGTTCATGCACATTGAAAATAGGCAGTAGAGTTTCCGAGTTTATTAGTTTTTTATTTTAGAACTTAAATTTTTTGAAATAATAAAATAGTGGTATTAAATTTGAATTTATGCCTGCTTTGTAGAACTTCTAATTATGCACCCTTTGTTTTAAATATTTTCCCACTTTTTAAAATATGGCTATTAGCTTTTTTTATGTGTGGTAGTGGTGTTAGTGTGAAAAAGAATAAATTGAAAGGTATTCTTAATGCTGTTCTAGCCCTGATTCAATTTCCAAGTGTATTCAAGGGAAAGAAAAAAGCTGTGAATTGACCACTTAAGTAAATCAGTTTGCAACTCAATATCCTAAGATTATTAAACCTAGAGGTAGGAATACAATTTTTATGTCACAAAAATTCATCTCACACAACTTTTCATGAAATACTATACTGTCTTTCTGATTGGTCTCATGTTAATATACAATTGTAGTTTTTACAGTAATTTAGAAAAAGAAAGAACCAATTCAGTGTAAAAGGGAATACTTGATTACTCTATTGTATAAGAGCAATAAAAGCTAATTTACTGTTATATTACTCAATATTGAAAGCTGCAAGAGGCTATCTTTCAGTTCATTCTTCATTAATTGTGCTATATTGTAGTGATATTAGTATTATTATAGATGAGTTTTGTGGAAGGCTTTTAAGTTGACATCTATGATCTTGTATTTTGGCTCGTGTAAATATCTTTGACGTATTTTCTGCATGATTTTTGAAGGGCAAATGAAGTAGTGAAGGCAAAATGGATTAATCAGTCACTGTGATTCCTCTGTAAAAACTCTCATGATAAACTAGTGTTTGAAATGGTCTTAGTTCATCAGAAATTATAACTGTTGAAAATAAATTGTACTTTAAAACAACTTTTTACTTATCTGTCTTTATTGAGTTCATCACAAATTATAACTGTTGAAAATAAATTGTCCTTTAAAGAAACTTTTTACTTATCGGTCTTCATAAAGACTAGCCCTTCTAAATTTGCCTTTTGTGCTAGATTACTGGAGTTTTATTAAATTAATTTTGGAGGCATTCCACTATTCACAGTTCTTTAGTTAATAGTCAGATAGTTAGGTATTAGTTTTGACCTTTGTTAAAATTTAGGTGAAAGGTATTAAAACATACATAGTTATCTTAAAGATGATAATTCTAATAGAACCATTAGTAGTTTACTTGGTCCATTTACTTGTTTACATTTGATTTCAGCTCTATCTTGTAGTATGTAAGTAGATATATTAAATTAAATATTATGATGGCACTTGATAAAATAAATTTTCCCCACATTGCAATGTTTAGTTTTTGGATGGTAATAACACTAATTTGTTGTAGGACTCTGTATATTTACTAGGGCTGCCGTAACAAAGTACCACCGACTGGGTGGCTTAAACAACAGAAATTTATTTTCTCATAGTTCTGAAGGCTAGAAATCCAAGATCAAGGTGTTGGCAGAGTTGGTTTCTTCTGAGGGCCTCTCTCCTTGGCTTGTAGATGATTGATCTTCCCTCTGTGTGTGTGTGTCTGGGTCCTAATCTCTTTTTATAAGGACATGAGTCATCAGGATTAGAGCCCACCTTCATGACCTCATTTTACCTTAATTACCTTTTTAAAGACCTGTCTCCAAATACAGTCATATTCTGAGGCAGTAGGGGTTAGGACTTTGACATATGACACAATTCAACCCATAATAGGGGCATAGAGTGAATTCTGTGCAAACTAAACATTTTGAATAACCAATGTTTAATATGTGTAGCAGTTTATTTAAATGTTTTAATTGTATACTTTTAAAAATTAGGAGTTGGGAATACCTTTTTTGTTTCCTCTTTACCTGGTTTAATTGTAGAGGTGGGGGAAAGGGCAATTAAAGATGATGATAATAATAATAGCAACTAATATTTATCAAGTGCTACATTATAGCCCACGCTTGGTTCTGAGCACTTGACTTTTTTATAATAACTTGGGGGTGTTGACATGGTCAGCAGGGAGTGAGGGCGTCCACATTTAAAGGTAGGTTGGGTTTTCTTGGCTCCTCCCTGGGAATCCAGGTGTAGGTCCTGCCTCAGTGTTCAGAGGCAGTGCTCCAGGTTAGGAGCTTTGTGAAGCTAGGTGAGATTCTCTGCAAACCACTGTTTCATGAGATATGTTTGAGTTTTTCTGTAGGTACAGGCTTTTTAGTTAAATACAGAAAAATTGAGAGCATTCTTAGGTAACAAATCATCTTAAAAGTACTCCAGATCAAGAAAGTGTTATAAAGACTATTTTATATCGTCTTCCTATTTAGCTTGTAACCTTATACTTGCCATGTTGTAGGTGCTCAATAAATAATTGTGGAGTGAATGAGTAGATTCAGTTAAAGCAAGAGAGATAAATACAGTCACAGCTGCAGTGTATTTTTCAAAAGCTTGTGTTGGCCTTGTCACACTAGTTGTATTGTTTTTTTCTGTCCTAGCAGGCTTTTATTTTTTATTTTTTGCCAGCAAATATAACGTACCTTGAATATTAACTTAATCATAGACAGACAAAAGCAGCAGCCACCCGGACCCCTAATACTTTAGTCTTCTCACATGTTGAGGTTTGGCAACAATAGGGCAGTACATAGTTCAGCCTGGGTGTGTAGAAACTCTCCTCCCTGTAAGAATTCATAAATGAGAACAGGTTATTTTCCAGGGGTACACATTGCCCACCACCAGTGGGTGGGATTGGTAGCTATGTATGTTTTTGCTTTGGCTGTTTTAGTAGTCTGCCTCATGGGGCTGTGTTTGGACTTGTGGGTCTTGTTAAAAATGTTTCTAATAGCCAAATTGCCAATGTCTTCACCTAAAATTTATAGGATATTTTGAGAAGTACAGGATAAATCAGAGAACCAAACTGCCAACATCGTCAATTCTTTTTTGAAAAAACTTTACATAGACATGTACATATTTGTTATTTGATTAGCATCACTTTGTGCTTGTAAAAAATTGAATAATGAACAGCTTTTAGGAACAAATGCCTATTTTTGGCAGAATTCCATTTAATATTCACATTAACGTTGTAATCGCCTTATTTTCTGCTGCTGGCTTTTAGGCGTAGTTTATACTGGTGGTTTCCTTTTTCTTAGTTTAACTTATTTAATGGGTGGAGAATTTTAGATGTGGCGTGGGAGGATAAAATTTGGGTCCCTTATCTTGAGAACAGGACTGCCAACTTGTTGACACTGTTTAGATTTTTAAAATTTAAAAAAATTTCTTAAACCAGAGATAAAAAGATACTACAATTGTTGGGTATATATAATTGCTTTTTAGCCTTAGGTCATCTTTATTATTTTTCTCTTTTCTATCCGAATTTGTGCAGTTTTGAGGTGTTTTCATCATTTCAATGTTAGTGGGTTTCTGAGGCCTGTACCAACTAAAATGGAATTTCATTAATTGAAAACACTTGTTAAACTTTTAAATATGTCTTTATATGAATGAAACATCTAAGGATGTCCAAAGGTAATGCAATGGAATGTGACTGAGTTGAAATCAGCCATATGAATCAGATCTTTGTGGTATATTTGTGTCTTGATTTAGGTTGGTTGAAGACTTTCAATGACTACTTTAGAGACAAGACTCAGTATATTTTTAATAACATGGTCCTAAAGCTGGGAGAAGACTCAAGGAGGAAGTTTATGTGGTCTGAGATCTCTTACCTTTCAAAGTGGTGGGATATTGTAGATAATCAGAAGAAGGATGCTGTTAAAAGGTTTGTTTGAAAAATTTTTTGAAATTTGGTAATATTAAGGATTAATTGTACAATGAAACAAGTATTAAATTTTTAGAAGGTGAAAATTCTTAGCTTTATATCTGAAACAAAATATTTCTTCACATCCTTTTTTCATTGATTTTGGTTCATCTCTGAAAAGCGATTTGAAACTTTTCTGTTTAAATCTTTATGTTCCAGCTTTGTCCTAGAAGTGAAATTGCTAGGTCAAAGGAGCAAAGGAGCTTAATATCTTAAGGTTTTTTTTTTAAGCATATAATCAAAGTGACCCCTGTAAAGTTTGTTTCAGTGTATGTTTCAATTTTCCACCTAGAAAGTACCAATTTCTATGCCTGTTGGCCAACAATATGATTTTTGAAAACCTTGGCCAATTTGATAGTTGAAAAATTTTACTTTGATTGGTAACAATGTTGCATATTTCTTCATATGTGCAAGCTAAGGTTTTTGTAATTTGCTTATTGTACATTTTCTTATCGATTTGTAAGAATATTTATTTTATATGTGTGTATATATATATATATATATCTCCCTTATTTTCCCTCAAGCTTTTATTTTCTTCTTAATTCTTAGTGCTTGATATACAGACTTTTAAAATTTTTATGTAATCAAATCTATTAATCTGTTTTCTTCAGGTGTTGCTTTCACTGTCATATTTAAAAAGGTCTTCCCCAATCTAGAGGTCAGATATATTCTTTTTTCCTTAGTTTCATTTTTTACCATTCACTATTTGAAACACTGAAATTTATTTTTTGTTTTAATATGGTGTGATGAGAAGTTCTCTGATCATCATGTACCCCTGTTCTTGGGAGTTAAGAATTACCTGATGATTTTTTTCCCATTTATTTAACATTACTTATCAGCACTTACTCTATTAGGCCCTGTTCTGAACACTTTCCAAGTTGTAACTGGTAATCCTTTCAACAATTCTGCGAAGTGGGTGCGATTATTATCCTAGTTTTACAGACTAGCACACTGTCTCCTCCAGGCTCACCAGCCAGGTCTTGGCGGTGCTGGTGTCCAGCCAGTCCCGCTGTCCAGCTGCAGAGGCCGTGCCCTCTCGACATCATGCTGTGCTGCCTCCCTGAGCTTTGAACAGTCCATCCTTTCCTATGATTTGAAGTGCCATCTTTAGTATATTTAAATATGCATTGATTTCTTGGTTTTTTTATCCTGTTTCGTGGACTTTTCTGTTTGACTATAATTGTTGTGGCTTTATGATATGTTTCATTAACTGATAGTTTAAATTTCCCCTCATCTTTATTTTCTTTTAAAAAAGGTTTTATTTTTAGTGATTATGGATACATAATACATATTATGTTTATTATTAACATATTTAGTTATTGTGGGTACAAAATACATGTGGATACGTATTTATGGGGTGCACGCGGTATTTTAATACAGGCATATAATGTGTAATGATCAAATTAGGGCGATTGGGCTATTCATCACCTCAAGCATTTTTTGTGTTACGAACATTCCCATTCCACTCTTTTAGTTATTTTGAAGTATACAATACATTATTGTTAACTATTAAAGAATTCTTTTAATGAGTGATCATTTAATTTTCCCAAAACTTTAGAATGAATTCGTTAAATTCCTTCTACCCCATCAAAAACAAAAATCACTTTGGATTTTGGTGAAAATTGATGTAAACCTTTAAAGGTAATTTGGGCAGAATTGATTTTCCATCATTTTCATTGGAGTTTTTTTAATTTATTTTTTATTTATTCTCTCTGATGGCAGGCTTAAAGTGCTTGCAGGGCTGGCTAGGCAGGTCCCTTAAGTAAAGGCTGTAGGCTCTGGAAGTATTGGGATGACCTGAGTAATGGCCACAGCCAAAGGAGCTAGCCACTTCTACTGTAGCTATGTGTTGCCTTGGGAACCAAGTGGTCAGGATATCCCTCCAATTTACTCAAGACAAGCTGGAATTCCACAATGTTACATAAAATTCCTTGACTTTTTAAATTGAAATGTTAGCCAGCTAATTTAGGTTAAAATACATAGGCACGTACATATGGGTGTGCGTATACACACACACAGAGCCAAACAGAACACATTGGAATTTCTGAATCCTTAGTTTATATCTAGCTACCTACTAGTGTGCAACCTTTTAAAAATTAATAGCTGTCTTGTAAAGCCACGTAGAACTGGCTTTTTTTTTTTATAGGTAATTCTTTGACTTAAGTTTTAATACTAAAAAATGATTTTGTTTTAGATCTTATGCTACTCCTTGAGTACAAATAATACCTCATATTTTCTAAGAAAATGATAATTTTATAGAGATTTGACTCAGATTTCTTCAGGTTTTAGGAATTTGTCCCATCTGTAGTTATTTTTGATTTTTTGTTACTACTTTTGGGAATCTGATTTTTTTCTTCCTCATCTTGATTTACTTATTTTTGTTGGTTTTTGCCTGCCTAAGCCCCCTGCCCCTAACCTATTTATATTTTACTGGTTTTTTACTCTTGACCTTTTTGCTTTCATCTTTCCTGATTCCTTCTACCTGCTTTCACTAATGCTAAATGGGCCAGTCCATTTAATAAACAGCATGTCTCCATCTGTGTGTTTGCCTTTTAGCGCTGTTCTAACTAGTTTTTACGCTTCTATATATGCTATTTTTTCCCCTAAATAGTCTATAATTGTACTTACTGTTTTTTCTCTGACTTGAGTATGTTAGGAAAATAATTTTCAACTTGCAAGTGCTATTTTTTCCTAGCTGTATTTTATTAAAAATGAGCTTTAATGTCTTATGGTCAGGGAGTATGGATTGTATACTTTTTGTTGTTTAGAATTTCTTGAGTTTTTCTTTGGGACTTAGTATATGGTCAATGTCGATGAACCAACCTACTAGTGCTTGAAAAGGTGTTTGTAGAATATAGAGTTTGATGGGTATCTGCTAATTCAACATTTTACAATTACTGTCTTCATTTTTGTATAGTCAGTTCTGCTATCAGGCAATATACATATTCCTGAAAATCACTGTTATACAAAATTGTGCAATAAAACCCACAGGGCTTATGGAAAAAGTGGAGTTAGAGTATAGCACTCAAAAACTTCATTAGTAACACACACACACAAAAGATGGAAACCAAATAAAGATGTTAGTCCAGTTTTACATGTGTTTAATTGGTTAAGAAATGCACAAATATGTCTTTACCTTGAAAAAGACCTGAAATATGCTTGTGTAAGTGGGCGCTGGGAGGAGTATAGATCGTGAGTTTTTGTGGTGGCAAGTAGGTTACCTGAAATCGGTTGGAAAGTTAAGTTGAACGGCAGATGTGGGGGGTGTGGCTCATAACCCTCCTGGAGCTAGGAGATATTTGAGGTGTGTCTTGTGTATTCCTGCGCAGCTCAGTTCAGCTGGGTAGTTTTCTGCCTTTGCCTAGTGTTTCTCAGGACTAAGTTGTGCATAAGCAACGCAAAATTTGTTCCCTAATATAATCAATCACTTTGGAACAAATTATTGTTTTTTAAAACAAGTGTTTATAGCAGAACTGACTGTACTTACTTGTTTGCTACTCTTCCCCTATCAGTATTTTTTTTTTTTTTATCTTGGGGTGTTGTATGTTTTTTTCCTTCCTTGTCTGCTCTTTGTTTGCTTCTAGCTCATTCGTTCGTTCATTCAATAGACACTTCCCGATTATCTACTATGGGGTGGGGACTGCAAGGTTCTGGGCACTCCCAGGCTAACATTTCTTTTTCTTCATCATAAATTGTGTCTTTCATCATTGACAAAATACCATCTTTTCTCCTTTTAATAACCAGTATTGCTATCACCATCAGTCTTTTGTTTATTGCCTGTTTGAATTTACCTGATCTGTGCTGACTTTTTTACTTGAAAGAGTCAGTTTGGAGTTGCAGTTCTAAAGGCTGGGCACTAGGGCCAGGCTGCTGGGTTCAAATCCTGACACGTCCCAACTACTGTGTGACTTTGGTCAAGTTACTTAACTTCTCTGTGCCTCAGTTTCTTCAGTTGTCAAATGGGAGTAATATTGGAATCTCTTTTACTTGGTTTTTGTGAGGATTAAATATACGTATGCCTGGCACAATGCCTGGCATATTTTAAATCCCCGGTAAATATTAGTGGCTCTTGTTATTTTAACTTTAATTTTTTACTTTGAATATTTCTCTTGGGCACTGTATGTAAGTTTTAGTTCTAAAATCATCTTAAGAGTCCACACCATTTAATGGGAGATTTTAACTATAAAATATGTGTTTTCTATCTTAAAAGCTTCGTTACATAATGCTTCATTGAAGATATCTTTTTTCCTGTGCACAGATGCTTTTAGGATTTTTTTATTTACTGTATCCATGAAATTCTAAAATGTCACAAAATTATATATCTAGGTATTCATTAAGTTTTCCATCTATCATTTCAAATGTTCTTTAGCTTATATGTTCTGTTCTTACTAATTGACAACTCTTTTTGCTTTATTTGTTTTGGAATTCATTTATCTTGTTATTGAGTCTCTAGCATCTCTTTTTCAAACGCATTTTTATTTCTATTTCTTCTGTTTACTGCATTTTGGGAGATTTTTCTCATGGGTTTCCTGCCCATCCCCCTATCCCCCATCCAGTACTCTCTAATATTGAGTCTGTTCTTTTCTGGCTTTGAATGCTTGTTTTAACTTTGGTTCTGTGTTCTTTTTATTATTGTCCATAGTTCAAGTGTTTCCCCCTTTTTATTCATCCTTGAGAAAGAACAGCTGTATCCACACCTGGAATTTGTCCCAGAGTGTAACTTGCCTAAAATCCCTTCCTTTTCTAACCAAATACTTCACTTTTCTTGCTGTAGGTATTAGTTACTGCTGGCTGGCCAGCATGTACTTCACCTGATTTCCGTTTGGGAAATGGTGTCTCACACAGAGGAAGCGGATCCTGCCTCTTCCTGCCCCAGCACAGACAGGTCAGCTGTGGCCTGAGCTCAGTCAGTCAGCATATTATTCCCGGGGCTTTGGATCTTTAGAGAGTGAAGTGAGAGCCGACAGGTGGAAGGGAGGGAAGCAGACACAGAGGGAAGTTTGCAGGGATCCGGCAGCTGGGGAAGGTGCCCAGGTTATAAATCGGGGCAGCAGGAGGGGAAGAGAGGGACTGGGGCTGTGGGAAGATCTGGAGGAAGACCACCCCCGTCTGTGAAGTGTCCTGTTCCTGTTGGGAAGCTGCTGAGCCTGGGGCTGGCTTCTGTACCTCGCTTTCTTTGGCCTGCAGGCTAGGTAGGGGGTACGGCCTATCTGAAGGTGCTGCTCTTCACGGAGTCCAGCCGCCCTAGAAGGAAAGTGGGTCTGCCACCTGCCGCTTGTGGTACGGTGAGGCCATGCTTGGCTGCCTCCCAGCATGACGGTGACAAATGGGGACTGTGATGACTCCCTGTCGCAGGATTCAGCTTTGCTCCAGCCCTTGCCTCCTGAATTAGGGGCAGTTGCCAAAATCTGT
Organism: Indri indri; assembly: GCA_004363605.1. Taxonomy (NCBI): domain Eukaryota; kingdom Metazoa; phylum Chordata; class Mammalia; order Primates; family Indriidae; genus Indri; species Indri indri. The sequence goes on along the minus strand of RJWJ010016722.1, from coordinate 2,891 downwards.
CAGAATCTTCTCTATTTATGACTTGAGCCTCCATGATGATTTTTCATGCAGGGCAGTTATGGGTCAGTTTCCTCTGTAGTATATCTGTCAGCAATGCTGCCAATTTTATGGCCTGTGAATAGCCCCCTTTTCCTGTTTCTACCTGGATGCAAGCTCTCTCTCTCTCTCTCTCTCTCTCTCTCTCTCTCTCTCTCTCTCTTTCTCTCTTTTCTCTTGTCCATTTGTCTTAGGTTGAACCATATAAAATTGCCAATAGTTGATCACATTTGATGTACGAAAGAGGCAATTAAAATATTCTATAATATAGGCCTGATCCTTAATGATATCATTTTGCTTAAAGAAAAAATTGTTTTAGAGCCACATTAGTGCAAATGAGGTTTGTTTTGTTTCTGGTTAAGATTTGCTATTTGCCAAAGTTCTTTTCCTTCTAGCTAGAATCATTCACTTTTATTCATTTATTATATTTATCTGTAAAACTAGGGTAATTTTTTTCCCTATGTACCTGAACAAAGCATTCTTAGTATTAGTTGCCTAAATGTATGTTTTTTGGAGAAAATAGATATTTGGGTTTGCTCCCATAATTTAAAATTCTAAGCTTGTACTAAGTGAAATTACTAATAGATTTTTTTTGACTACTAGTGTAATACTTATGCAATGGCTTGTTTTCCCCTTTTTGAAGATGAGCTATGGATTAAATATCTGTACCTAAATTTGCAAGCTTGCTGTTGCAGAGCAGAACCTGTTAATTCCAGCAGAGTTCCATGTAAGCTTTCATTGTCTCTGAAGAATACCAATTGATTGTGGGAACTGAACAGAAACATAACTCAAATGATCTCCATAACCTATTCTAGCAATGACTTGTTTGATTTCCTCCTCCTCGCCTCCTGCACAGCAGTATTTAGCTCTATAAGCTTTTAAAAATGAAAATGAAAATCTAGTTAACTAAAGTGAGATCCATGCAAACAACACTAGCTTTTCCACTTTTTCACAATTCAAAATAATCTAATCAATTATAGCCATGGTACCTACTTGTAACACGTATCTAGTGGATTGAAAAGAAGCTACCTTCCATTAAATAATCAGCACATTGTCTTCTATACTTGTTTTATTTTGAAAATGACTTGTATGTTAACATTCTTTTTACTTTTTAGGCTTCATGTTTGGATATTGTAGACTAAATGCAGTTAAATACTATATAATCTTTATAATACATCAAAATATGAACCCTTTTTCAGAGTCTAGCAGATGAAACATTAACCTTAGCATTTCCTGTGATGAGCACTCAGCATGCAATGTATTCATTGTTCCTTTCTGGGCTCTGAAACATTGGGATAGTTTTTTCATTGCATCTGCTGTTAAGACCAGTGTTCAGTGGAGAAACCCACTGAGTTGTTGGAATCCAAGAACAGTTTGTGTGTTCACCAAAGTCTTGACCCACCTTCTCTTTGTGGATCTTTTGGTGTGAAATAAGGCTCCAAATGTGTGCTGGGAGGAACCATCAGTTAGTATAAATTTTGTGTCTGTGCCATGTGGCTGGGTTTCATTGCTTTGCCAAGAATACAGACCCTTTATTCATCTAATCTTTATACCACCTTCTTAGGTCTTTCTTCCTAGATTTATTTAATGAACCTTGTACCCTATTCTCTCAACTATCTCTGATTGCTTATTGAAATCAGAGAAATATTTGATGTTACTTTGTTAAATAATAAGAATCCAAATTTAACTGATAAGCATTTTGGGTTTTCCTAGAAAAACAGATTATTATACAGACGAGTTTATTATATATTTTATATAGATTAGATTTTATGTTATTTAACCAAAACCTGGTGTAAAATTTACAGAGCAATGGGAAGTTACAGTGTGCCTTGTGATGTTCAGAGCCATTTGCAGATTTGGATTGGGTTTAGAGCCTAAAGATGGTTAGCATTTCATCAAAGGGATCAAAGCAATGTACCAGGGTCTAAAATAACATTAGTTCTAATAGTCGAAGCACAGTATACATTTGTTTTGGAAAGCATATATTCCATCCCCACCCCCTCCCGTCCCGATCCATCTGCGGGGAGGCTGCTCTGCTATTTCCATTTCTCATTTCGCATTCACTCAGCCCTGCCTTCTGTTTACATCACGGATACCCAGAAAAGCCCTGAGGAACTTTTCAGATGCTCCTTCCTTGGATACTTTCTCCTTCCTTAGGGAGGATTTCTTCATAGCATTGACACTGACCACTCCATTCTCCTTGAAATGTTTCCTTTTTTGGCCTCTGTGACCCTGAGCGCTTTCCCTGTAGGGGCTGTTCCCTGCATTGCTGAGCATTCCTTTTTCATCACTTCTCTGATGTCTTCTTCTGCTCGATTCCTAAGTGTTCCTGATCTTCCCTGTTAGGTAACACCCTTGGTTCTCCTCTCTCCATTTTGCGTGCTTATCCACTATACTTTTTTTTTTTAATTTCAGAATATTATGGGGGGTACACATGTTTTGGTTACATAAATTGCTTTTGTACCATCTGAGTCAAAGTGTGTCCATCCCCCAGATAGTGTGCATTGTACCCGTTAGGTGTGAATTTACCCATCCTCTCTCCTCCCCCCCCGCCACCTGCTTGATTTCTGATGAATGTTATTTCCATATGTGCACATTAAGTATTGATTGATTAGTCCCAATTTAATGGTGAGTACATGTGGTGTTTGTTTTTCCATTCTTGTGATACTTCACTTAGAAGAATGGTCTCCAGTTCCATCCAGGTTAATACAAGAGGTATTAGTTCCCCATTTTTTTATGGCTGAGTGTATTCCATGGTATGCATATACCACATTATATTAATCCACTCATGTGTTGATGGGCACTTGGGTTGTTCCCACATCTTTGGGATTGTGAATTGTGCTGCTATAAACATT
>RJWJ010016721.1:0-34049 GCA_004363605.1 Indri indri | reverse complement strand
GGAAAAACAAGCACCACATGTACTCGCCATCAAATTGGTATTAACTGATCAACACTTACGTGTACGTATAGTAGTAATACTCATCCAACGTCAGGCAGGTGGGAGTGGAGAGGAGGAGATGGGCATATTCACACCTAATGAGTGCGGTGCACACCACCTGGGGGATGGACATGCTTGTAGCTCTGACTGGGGTGGGGGGGCAAGGGCAATGTAACCTAAACATTTGTACCCCCATAATATGCAGAAATAAAAATAAAATAAAAAAACTAAAATGAGCTTGAAAAATAAATAAAATTTTAAAAAGATAATTATCTACAAGCCTCTAAATGTATAAATACCAGTGGAAAAATTGAATTATTTGTGATTTAAAAAGGAATAATTAACTTGCTGAATAATATGAAGAAACTGAAAAGGGGTACATTGAAGGAATGTCAGTGAACTACTACCTAAAGGTGAGATCTACTGGGGTTCTGATAAAGAAACTTCCCAGGGTATAGTGGGAGTTCTGGCATTTTAAGTGCTTTATTCACACTGAGTAGAGGTTGAAATATTTGTCTGAGAAAGATGACTCCCTGAAAAAAAAAAAAAAGAACAAAAAAAGGTAAAGCCCAATCATATTGTGATCCTTAGAATCACCACATTTTCCTTTATTCCTTTTCAAAAATGGAGGTATTAAAATATTTGAAGAGATTAAGTGTACAGATGTCATTACTAGAGAGAGTCCAACAAATGACCAGAATATTCAACTGAATAAAGCAGAGTGTGTGTTGCCAATACTGGGGAAGGAGCTTTGCAAATTTTTTTTTTTAATTTTTCTCTATATCTCATTTTTTGGAATATTCACTGTGAATTCTGCCCTCACCATCTCTCTACACACATACGCACGCACGTGCGCACACACACCCCTCCTCTCTGTTCTATACACATTTCTCTTGCTGAGACAGCATTGAGATTTATTACAAGCATAATGAGAAAAACAGGAAAGCTGTTTGCAAACAATATATGGCACTATATAAAATCTCTCTAATAATTGAGGGAAATTAACTATTTTGCAATCAAACCACATACCTATAGTGTGGTAACTGCCCTTTTTTTCTGCCCTTATCTAAATCCAATTAGGTGAATTTGCCAGCAGTTGCCATTGCAATACTGGTATCTATGGTAACCTCTGAGAAGAAAAAGGAAAAAAAAAAAAGGAAAGCCTCTGTGTTGCTCTGTACTCATATTTAGGGAGTTTTCTTGGAATGTGTATATTTTAATTTATAAGAAATACAGTACGCTATACAGAGTGTTTTTGTTTAGCCATGAATCATGTACCTTGGGGATGAAGGGTCATGTTGAAAGCAAGCACTACTGGAATTAGTGGTGCAAAGGAGAGGGATAATGCAATGTAACTTGCCCTTGAACATGGCCAGCTGCAGCTGCAGAGATGCCATAATAGCCTGCATTTTGACATATAGGGTAAATGCGACGAAGAGAAACAGGGTGAGGTGAGACATCTTTTTCCGAACACTCAATGAATTCTGCCTCATGGAACTTGAAGGAACATGATTTCCACAATACCCTATTTTGTAAAGGTTGGTAGAAGGGACTTCCACAAAATCAGTCATTTCTTTCCAGTGTTCAGAATAAAGGTGGACCATGTTTCTGACGTCTGTTGTATCTGTTCACTTTGATCACAGTTTCCATTTGTACCCGAGCATCAGAGTCTGTTAAAGGAGAGAGTCAGATGAGACCTTGGAGATCTGATTAGGGTTATAATTTTACCATTGGGTAAAAGATAAATAGTATTGTGTAAGGAGTGGGACTCAGAGAGGAAAAATGATGATCTCAAAATTTACAGAACTAATCAATGGAAAAGCTCTTTCTGTTTTTCATCATATTATCCCCAGTCCAACATTCTTGCAGTAAGTCAGGATATAAGCATATGTCATAGAGGCTCTTATAGGACCAAAATGACATCCCTTGCATAGGTTGATTGTTTTCTTCACAGTTCAGTATGAACATGTTTTGATTCATGCCTGATTAGCATTTCTGTTTCAATTGCATTTTAATTTTCTAACAACTATTTGGAATTCAATTTTATCCTGAACTGCATCATTTAATTTTCCACCTGCAAATTACTTGGAACACCCCAGAGATAACACTAACTAAGCAGAGGACATCATTATGGTGTTCTCATTATTTGATAGCTACAGGTACTAATGAAGAATGCCAAGCACGGCACTATTTATTTTCTACATGATGGCTGATGTCATCACTTCTCCAATGGTCTGACTAATATCAGAGGTTCCACTCAGTGATGTAGGAGAGAGAGGAGCATATGTTCTTATTTCATATCTAGATTGAAATATCCTTGAGGTAAAGAACCATTTATAAGTACTTATAATTCTTTAATGCCTAGTATTAATAGCTATAATTCACTGAATCTTTGCATGAGGGACTTTAAAAATATCTCTAATCCCTATGCAAGTCTTACAAAGAAGATAATACTAGACATCTATCTTCCCATCCCATTTTTATTACAGATTAGGATGCTTAACAAAAGCAATTTAGTGATTTATTCAAAATCTCACAGTTACTATGTGGTAGAGCAGATGGAAAGCTAAATCTATAAGAATCAAGTCTTATACCTTTTTGATTACATCACACACACTGTCTCATTCCATGTTACACAATTTTAATATTTCTGTGGTGTGCAGTGTATCATAATAAGGTTAGGGCTTGTAGGTGATGCAGGAACTCTAAAAGGAAAGAGAAGGAATAGTAAATTCCATAAATAATTTTACAATAAAAATTCAACATTCTTCAATGCATTCTTTGAATTTATGGTGACTGTACAATATTTTTTTTACTTTATGTTAATAAAAGTTGTGTAAATTTTTGCACAAAGTGGGTGCTGAAGGACAGAAAAAAATAAATAATATAAAATCCATGACTTCTTGTCCTGAAAAGAGACTTTAGGGGTTATTGAATACAAACATATTTCTTAGAATATATTATTTAACAATTAATAATGATGGCAAACATTTATTAATTGTTTATGTTGTGCTCACTGCTGCATTAATCAAGCTAAAAGCTTTATCACATTTAATTTCTACCTCATTCTTGAGGGTTTAGAGTACTTGGGGTTAGAGAGGTTAAGCATCATACTTAATGGTATCATTTGAATGTCCCTTCCAAAACTCGTGCTGAAACTTAATCCCCAATGTGGCCATTTTGAGAGATGGGGCCTTTAAGAGGTGATAGGATCATGAGGACAGAGCCCTCATGAATGGATTCATCCATTCATGTATCAATGGTTTAATGGGTTATCCTGGGAGAGAAAATGGAGGCTTTATAAGAAGAGGAAGAGAGACCGCGGCTAGCAAACTCAGCCCCTCTCCCTGTGATGCCCTGTGCCACCTTGGGACTCTTCAGAGAGTCCCCACAAGCAAGAAGGCTCTCACCAGATACGGCCCCTCAACCTTGGACTTCTAAGCCTCCATAACTATGAGAAATAAATTCCTTTTTAAAAATAAATTACCTAGTTTTAGGTATTCTGTTATAAGCAACAGATAATGTACTGAGATTTCTTACTAGTCAGAGGCAGAGTAGGTGTGAGGATTTCCCCTGCATCTTGTATTCAGGCCGCTTGTTTTTTTTTTTATGTTCTTTCCTGAATGCTTAGTTTCCACCCAAGAAATGGGCGCTTTCCTCATTATGATGGACTTTTCCCCAGGCCAATTCCCATAGTTTAAAATGTTTTGAAGAAAATCTCACCTGTAATCCCAATGTGCATTCACACAGCCTGTAGGTCACCAGTAAAACTTGCTTCTATGAATGAAGTAGCCGAATCATGATCTCAAATCACACTTTGAAATATTGTGGCTATCAGGGATGATGTACTCAGGGAAGTAGGGAGCTTTGTTATCTTCTGCATGGTTGGCAGTGATGAAAATCTGCTTTATGGTAGCCCACACCATAGAAGTCAAGCTTCCTCAAAGATCTATTTCCCAGACTGAAGCCAACGAAGGGACTTGAAAACATGATTTCAAAACTTGCACTTCCCTTGTCAAAATCTTTCTATGTCTCTCTATTTCATTACAATGTAATCTGATCTCCTGTTCATAAAGTGAACATCTACAGCAGCAGTTTCTGTGATTTCTTTATTTCTCTTTCTCTCTTATGCAGAATCCACCCTTCCTCCATCTCAGCCCATGTGATTCAGGTGAGGCCGGCTCCATCCCCGGCACCACTTGAGGCACGTTTGCTCGATCAGTGCAAACCAGCTTCATGGCCCAAACAAATGTTCTATCAATACACATTACCAAAGCTTGAGTAATGAATATCATCATTGAAGAGAATGAAAACAAGATCGATTTCTCATCTGAGAATGCAAAGATGAAAGATGAAAGTTTCTGATGGTCATCCCTCTCACTACATGTGGATGGCATGATTAAGAAGAAAGAAAACAGAGTAAAGCCGGCCTTCTGAGAAACCGAGAGAGAGAGAGAGAGAGAGAGAGAGAGAGAGAGAGAGAGAGAGAGAGAGAGAGAGAGAGAAAGTCTTGACAACTTGCTTAATACATTCCCTTTTATTCCTTTGTCTAGTTTGTTGGGTTTCTAACACTTACTCTGAGAAGAGTTTCATCTGAACCACATGGATCAATCCTTGCTGGATCATTATGCTGCCTGTTTCAACCTTGCCCGAGGTCATTCTCCTACTTCATTACTCTGCTCTTACGACACTGACTTTTCATTTTGTATAACATGCTAAGGTCTTTTCCAACCTCACACATGTGGTACATCTGCCTGAAATTTCCTCTCCCTAATACTTTACATGGTTGGACCCTCTCAATATTTTGGTCTCACCTCAAATGTTACTTAGACAGACTCTCCTGGACCATTCTGTGTAAGTAGACTCCTACAATATATTGTCTATGAAAGTTTTCTGCCAGTTGCTTTGGTGCAATTTCCTAATTTTATGTATATTATCTCTGTATCTAATTTTGCCTTGCTTTCCCATATATAAAAGCCTGCCGCTCTGTGATAGTTAGACTTATGTGTGCTTTTTTTCTCACTATTTGTCAGAATATAATGCAGTCTCTGTTGCCAGAAGCCATTCGTTTTTGAAGAGATGAATATAAATGATTATCCTTCAAAATATAGGCTAATATCATCTGAAGAAAATTAAGTTTGAAAAGAGAGACAGAGATGTAGACTGAGACAGAAAATGTCTGTTTCATGTGAGCAAATCAGGTAGCAATTACAGAATTTTAAGGAAAAAATCTCCATACATGACCTATTTTTTTAAAGAGATATTTTATTTGGAAAGCATGATGTTCTACTTAGGATAGTCAGACAACTTAACATTAATTCCTTTTTTTTTTACAAGTAGAATATATATTATGAACTATTCTTTTCAATTTCCTCATAGATAAGGAAATTAAAATACTGAAAAATTAATAAACTTTTTCAAGATCATACACCTAGTTAATAACAGAATCATGATAAAATCTCAGTCTTTTTGCTAATAGACTAGTGATTGGTTTACCCCATCATAGTTAATTTTATTTTAGTTGTATCATAATTAATGTTTCCATTATTTATATTAAGACTGGATGTAGATTTAGATACCATGTATGGATTTAAGCTGATAGAATACTTAATGAAAATGCTCTGCACTAATTAAATGGCCTCTATGGTATCTTATCTTATCTCATTTTTCATTCTTCCACTATAAATATCTGTGAATTAGCTGGAAAACCTCAACTGCCTCTTCTACTCACTCACAATTAAAGCCAACTAACTCTCAACTCAATGTCTTTACTCATTCCACCCCTCCCTGTAACCTCCCTGCCCCTTCTTTCTGATTAACCTAATCCTATGCAGCTTCTAAGAAACACCTCTCCTGGCTACTGCAGCCTACACTGCTTTCTTCCTCAGAACCATTTCACATGAGTATCTTTTCCAATTATTTTAGCGATGAAGTTGGCCTTACTCTTAATTTGCTTCCTACTCGCAAAGATCTCTTCAAAGTAGGAGAATAATTTTTCCCTCTGTGGCAGTTTTCACAATGCTGATAATACAAACCCTTAGCAACTGTTTTGGTTGTTATCATTCATTGATATTGGCTTCTCGATAAACCTAATTATGCCAACCAAATTTAAGTAGGTTATAGTGAAATTCAGGAAAATCTCAAAACCCATGTTAGAGTATTCAGTGTAATCCTTCTTTTTTTTTTTTTTTTTGAGACAGCATCTTGCTCTGTTCCCTGGGCTAGAGTGCCATGGCATCAGGCTAGCTCACAGCAACCTCAAATTCCTGGGCTCAAGTGATCCTTCTGCCTCAGCCTCCTGAGTAGCTGGGACTATAGGCATGCACCACCATGCCTGGCTAATTTTTTCTATATATTTTTAGTTGTCTAGCTAATTTCTTTCTATTTTTAGTAGAAATGGGGTCTCACTCTTGCTCAGGCTGGTCTTGAACTCCTGACCTTGAGCAATCCTCCCACCTCGGCCTCCCAGAGTGCTAGGATTACAGGTGTGAGCCACCATGCCGGGCCCAGTGTAATCCTTCAAAAGATATATTGATAAATAAAAATCATCACATCAATTAAATTTCACCTTTATTGTAATAACATGACCAGAGACTAGAGAAAGAGACACAGACAATCCTTCCCTGGGAAGTTCAAATGCATTTGGAGGCCAGGGAAGGAGCTTATAAATACAGCTCTGGGTAACTGTGACTTTTCATAATGCCAGAGTTTTGTATTATGCACCACCATCATGTTTCAAATTCACTGGTCTGTCTTCTAATATGATAGATGTAAACTAAAACTAAAACCTTAGCACCACCCCTCTTCCTCTTGGCCAAGGGGACCTCTCAGAAATCTTAAACCTGAGTTCCCGGCTATGATGGGATGGGAGGTCAGATATGTATCATTATACCTCATCCCCTTTGGGGCTTAGACACAACTCCAGACCAGCATTAGTTTTAAAATAGAGATTATAAGACAGAATGGACTCTTTGTGACAATAAGACACCAGATTATAAAAAGAACCTAAGGTCGTGCTAGACAAGGGTTAAATTATGTCTGGAGGCCACCGATCTTGCTGAACAGTCCGTTTTTACCCAGTATATTGTAGCTTGCTCCTGGCAACCTGACTCTGATATAGCATCCTTATCTTAATTTATACATTCCTTTCTGCTAACTAGAAGTTTTTAGACAAAGTTTCGTTCCTTTAACCAATTGTAAATTAAAGAATCTCTGAATCTACCTATGACCTGTAAGCCTGTGTTTCAAGATATCCTAACTCTTTGGGCCAAATTAATATATAACCTCCATGTATCGATTTATGGGTTTGCCTGCAACTTCCGCCTCCCTGAAGTGTATAAAACAGAATTGCAGTCTGAATGCCTCAGGACCACTTTCTGAGACTTCTTGGGTATGTGTTTTCCCCAGGCCATGGTCACTCATACTGGCTCAGAATAAATCTCTTTAAAATGTTTTATAGAGTTTCGTTTTTCCATCGACAGAGATAATTGCCAGTGTACAAGTTTGAGGGAAAAAGACTTAAAAAACACAACACAACAAAATAAAACTTATCATGATTGGGGAGTAGGTGGTAGCTGTTGGCAGCTACAATATTAAAATAATCATTGTTTGACAAGCAAGAATGATTTTACAAAGAGGATCTATTATTCAATAGTGATTATTTGAAATAGAAGTTTTATTGGGGCAGAAGAAAAAATTTAAGCAATAAATAGACTGTCAGGAACACTGAAGCCTGTCTGGTTAGTGCTTTATTATGAGAAAGTCATGACATACACAAAGAGTAATCTTTGAGAAATTCTCACCCAAGGCTTATAAAAACAATTGCTTCTGATTGAATTACTTTTATAGACATAATATTGGAGGATGAATTGTTTATTGAATGTAAGAGTCTAAAAGGCTGATGAGCAGTTTCTGAGTATCCTTATTAAAAAACAAACAACAACAAAAATCTCACAAAGCTATTCATGCTGCAACAGGGAAGTAAGGCCTTATAGAGAAAGAAATATCCATTACCTTCTGTGTAAACTGGGGATTTTATTCATTTTGGAGTTTACATTAGAAAAGAAGGGTCATTTGTCATTGCCACTTTTCCATAGGACTGTTTTTGACCTGTGTCTTTGATGTACAGAGTTGGTGACTTAGTTAAATAAAGAAAGTATTTGCCAACAAGGGTCTAATTTTATCAAACACAAATGACAATTGAAACCCGCATTTGGTGATAATTTTATTTAAACAAACTTACTATGCTCAGGGCTCACGTGAAGGAACATTATCTATATTTCCCCTGTCAGTCTGTGTTTCAATATATTTCTGCCCCTTTCTGCTATCGCGAGTCTCCTTTGCTATCACAAATCTCCTCACCATCCTGTTCTGAGGCTGTTTTCATTCCCTTTAATTAAGATAAAAATAGAATTTTATAACTTAAAAGAATCTTGCTACTGCTGCTGCTGTGTTTTCTCCTGCTCATGAATCCATAGAACAATAGAATTTTTATATCTAAAAAATAAATCTTATGTATTCAATCAGCTGATAGCTTCATTATCGCTTCTTAGAAATTGAGGAAAAATAAGTATAGTAGAAAACATTTTCACAGGAAATCATAGAACCCAAAACAGACTTTGAAGAGTGATAGACGAGTCATTGCACACATTGAACAGGAATATTTGAATGAAAAAGGAAGAGGGAAATGTCTGAGAGTCCTAAAAGAAAGGTTTAGGGAACAAACACCTGGAGAGAGAGTTCTAAATCAGGTATTTTATATACATCCTCATTTTACAACAACCTTATGTAGGAGACATATTCATTCCTATTTGAAGATGAGAGACCAAATGACTCTTCAGAAATTACAGGACTGCTAATTGAGGGTCCAGGCTGGATTCAATCTCCATCTATTCAAGCTCCAGACCCCATCTTGTTACCTCAACACAGTCTTTCTCTAGTATATCTTATTAGTAATTGATGGGCCCCAAGATTGCTTTTGTTAATAATTATGTATGTTAAGAAGAACAGATTAGCCAAGACATCAAATTTCTTTGATTTTAACTGGATGCATATGTACATAGAATAACTTTATGCTTCTATAAGATAGCGAAAAATGATAAAAGTCTAATTTTTGCAGTGAGACAATCAGAAAAATGTTTGTCACCGCTGCTTTGTCTATTGAGTAGATAGGCTTCTTACATGGAAACTTGGTATTTTTCCTGCAGATGTTTTACTCTTTTTGAATATTGTTCCTGCTCCAGAGCTCCAGATATAGGACTCAAGGGCTGGGATAAGGCATGGAGAGAATCTTCTATGCAATACAGAGTATAACTTTGGGGAGAGGCAATTCCAAATGAATCCTCAGAATTGGTATGAAGGGCAGAAAACAAGTTTCCCTAAATAGCTAAATAATATTGCAAGCTATTTAAACTGGCCAAACCCCAGGATCTCATCTGTAGGTAAAAATAATTTTCTTTGATTCACACTAAACTTGATCAATTTGGAGCAATGCGAATAGCAATAAATAGCGCTTCTCTGGATTACCTTTACGAGTCTGCTTCAGGAACTTCTGCTGGCCACCCATCCACTAATCTCACCTTTATTTGAATGGAGGTCTTCTGCAGGTGTGTCATATGTGTATCCATAATTTTTCTCTCGTTTTCCTCTCCCTGTGTCCTCTCTATCACGTTGTCCACAAAGCCATGTAAAAAAGGTAGCTGTTGGTTTATGCCATTACAGGTGACCACATCCATGAAAAGGGTGTTTACTCATCTTCACCTTTGAGGTGAATACAAATATTTTCCTACAGATAGAACTATGATAATGCCAGATTTTGCTAAATTCACTGATTATTTTTGTGTTTGAAGAGCTGTGGGAGCATGGTAAAATGAGGTGGTCTCTACCCTCCTTATCGACAATCTATTTATTTATTTATTTATTTTATTTATCTTTAATTTCAAAATATTAATATTGTTTTTGATATATGGATAGCTTTTATGCTTAAGTTGGGGCTATTAGTGTGCCCATCATCCAAATACTGATCATTGCACCTGTTAGGTAGGTTGTTACCCCTCCTCTACTCCCCTCTCCCCCTTCTTGACTTCCGATGGCTTTAACTTCTCTCTGTGCCCATGAGCACACAGAGAATAATTTACAAAGAATCCTTGCAGAATAGCATAAGATAAACACAAGTGACTATGTATAGTTAAATCCCTGGTAAAGGTACATTAAGTCCTGGCTGGTGAAAGAATTTGATCATGGTTTCCAAGGAGACAAGGAGTAACTAGAGGAAATGAAAGATATGAACTGGGGTTAAGGAAATATAGAAGCAAATCGTTATATGCTAAACAAAATCTTGGTGATGTAGAGCAGCTCCAGAAAATTGAAAGGTCTTAATGGACAGAAAATTAGAGTTGAAGGAATTTAAAAGATTAATGCAGTATGGATAAACTATGAAGATTCAAGGTGATAAGAGAGAAATCCCAATGTACGTATGTGTTGTGTGACATTAAAACCTCTAAGAACACGAGCTTAGAAAGGGTCAAGTTGGAATCTGACAACATGCTAAGGAAAAGCAAAAGAATGTATTGGCTGAAGGGAGGAGAAAACAGAAGATTTAAAAAGCATGAGTCACACAGCTAGTAAATGACTCTCTGGGGGCCAAATGAACTGTGAATAATCCCAAATATTCAAATGAATACAAAGTAATCCTGCTAAGGAGGAGAGGCATCTACATTTGTTTTGGGAGAAAGCGGTTATAATGAAATGTTAAACTCTTGCACATCATACACTTCTGGAGCAGGAAAATAGGAAGTTTCAGGAAGAAATGATCAGCCAAACCCCAGAGTCAATTGAAGAAATAGCTGTTACCCAAGTCTCCTGAAGACATCACTTCCTGAAAGTGAATACCACATTAATACAAGATCTTGTAGAGAGGTCTCCTAGAGAGTTCTGTAAATAAAAAGGAACAAAACAAACAAACAAACCTAACAGATTTGTGCAGGAGGCAACCTCCTAAACAGTTGAAACACATTAGTACAAGTCACAGTTTCTGGGACTTCCATACTCTATGTATTTATAAATGGCTTAAGATATCTTGGATGTGCCAACATAGTAATTACAGTGTAGTTAGCAGAATAACTGAGATAATATAAATGAAATACTTTGAAGAGTTTATAAATTATTTAAAATGCAAATATTATTATGACATGGATGAATGGAATTTTAAAAATTAGAAACAAATTACTGTAAGAGGCCAAATTATTATTATAAAAATATTATAAATGAATTAATTGTTTACTAAGGAAAATGGTGCAGAGAGGTGTTTATGGCTGACAAAATGCTGTGTTGTAGCCAAATACTGTCGTTGACTTCCTGAGCACATGGGACACTTACATCTCCCACTCCCCCTAGGATTTCGGCTGGGCTACATAACTCATTCTGGCCAATGGATTGTGGGTGGAAGTAGGTATAGACACAAAGATTCTTGTCTCCCAGGTGCTTTCTTTACTTCTTTCATTCACCTAGAAGCAAATGACTCTGAATTACAGAGCCAGAATCCCTGAAACACCACATGGAAGAGGGTAGACCTGGAGAACATTATCAGCAGTATCCATGTTAGATGCCATATGTTGATGCAAACCTTTGTTATACTGGGCCACTCTGGGTGGGGGTTTATTTGTTATCACTGCATAGCTAACCAAACTTAGACTAATATATTATTAATTACACATGTTTTCCAAGAATATTTTAGAATTGTCTTTTATCTCAGGTTTAACTGGTGGATTTTTTTTCCTGACTAATATTGAATATTTCCCCAATGAATAATGCAGTTTTATTGGTGACACAAAGTCTATAATGTCAACTCTGCCCAAGAGTTTTATAATTAGCTTTGTGTCTCTTTCTCTCAATTTGGTAAGAGCTACTTGGCATATTCATATGAAAATGTAGGAATAAGCTCAAAGTGACATACCTTTCATATGGTTTGGCTAGCAGAGATTATATTGTAATTATTACCTACTTTAAATGGACAAACATCTTCAATGGAATGGAATCTAAGAATCAATTAGACATTTTTAGTACCTGCTGTTACATTTTTCTATTTGACTTATGTTAATTTTCTAGTCACCTATCATATTTTTATACTAATTGTGGTTAAAACAGATTTTTCACAATTATTTATCCATATATATTTTTACTTATTTCTTTTGAAGAGTGTGTATGTGTGTGTGTATATATATATATATATATATATACATATATAAAATATGTGTGTGTGTGCATTTTTTTAAGGAGGCTTTACTTTTTAGGGAAGTCTCAGTTCACAACAAAGTTGAGCAGAAAGTACAGAGAGTTCCCATATATTGCTGACCACTACATATATGCTCCCCATCTATCAACGTTCCATACCAGAGTGGTTCATTGCTACACTCACCAGACTTATGTTGATGCATCATCATCACTCAAATCGAAGGTCAATATTAGGGCTCATTCTATGGGTTATGAGAAACATCTAGTGACAGTATTCATCATTATAATAACACACAGAAGAGCTTCACTGCCTTAACAACCCTTTGAGTTCCACCTATTCATTCCTCCCTCCCCTGTAAACATTGGCAACCTCTGGTCTTTTTACTGTCTCCAGAATTTTGCCTTTTCCAGAAACTCATATAGATGGAATCACAAAGAATGTAACCTTTACAGATTGGCTTCTATCACTTAGAAATATACTTCTAAGGTTCCCCTGGTTTTTTGGTTGTTTGTTTTTGGTTTTTTCCCATGCTAGATCTCCAATTTCTTTTAGTGTTGAATAACATTCCATTGTCTGAATGTACCACAGTTTATTTAGCCATTCAGCAATTAAAAGACATCTTACTGCTTCCAAGTTTGGGCAATTATGAATAAAACTGCTGTAAACATCGGTGTACAGTTTTTTGTGTGGGCATAAGTTATTATTATTATTATTATATACATAAATAACAAGGAGTGATTTCTGTAGAATGTGGCAATAGTATGTTCAGTTTTGTAAGAAACTGTCAAACTGTCTTTTAATTTGCCATACCATTTTGCACTCTCACCAGGAATGAATAAGAGTACCTAGTGCTCCATATTCTCACCAGCATTTGATGTGGTTAGGTTTTAGATTTTGGCCATTCTAGTAGGTATATAGTGGTATCTCACTATTGTTTTAGCTTGTAATTCTCTAATGGAATATGTTGTTGAGCATTCTTTCATGTGCTCATTTGCCTTCATACACCTTCTTTGATGAGGTTTCTGTTCAGATTTATTGTCCATTTTTTATTTCAGCATATTATGGGGATACAAATGTTTAGGTTAAGTATATTGCCCATGCCCTGCCCCGAGTCAGAGCTTCAAGTGTGTCCATCCCCCAGATGGTGTGCATCACACTCATTATGTATGTATACAATCATTCCCTCCTCCCCCTATCCATCTGCCTGACACCCAATGAATGTTATTCTTATATGTGCACTTAGGTGTTGATCAGTTAAAATCAGTTCGATGGTGAGTACATATGGTGCTTATTTTTCCATTCTTGGGATACTTCACTTAGTAGAATGGGTTCCGGCTCTATCCAGGATAATACAAGAGGTGCTATATCATCACTGTTTCTTGTAGCTGAATAGTACTCCATGGTATACATAGCTCAACATCTAATCATCAGGGAAATACAAATCAAAACCACAATGAGATACCACTTATCCTCAGTGAGAATGGCCTTTAGCAAAAAGTCCCAAAACAATAAATGTTGGTGGGGATGCAGAGAGATGGGAATGCTCGTACACTGCTGGTGGGACTGCAAACTACTACAACCTCTGTGGAAAGCAATATGAAGATACCTCAAAGAGATACAAGTAGATCTACCATTTGATCCAGCAATCCCATTACTGGGCATCTACCCAAAAGAACAAAGACATTCTATTGATGATTTTTTAAAAGTTGCTTCATTTTATTATTATTGAGTTTATGTAGTTCTTTGTATATATTGAGTAACAGTCCTTTATCAGACATATCTTTTGCATATACTTTTTCCAAGTCTGTGACTTATCTTCTCATTGTCTCATCAATATCTTTCACAGAGCTGACATTTTTTATTTCAATGAAGTCCAATTTATCAATTATTTCATTTATGGATCATGCTTTGGTGTTGTATCTAAAAAGTCACTACCAAACCCAAAGCCATCTAGATTTTTTCCTGTGTTATCTGCTAGGAGTTTTATAGTTTTGTATTTTATATTCAGATTAATGATTTATTTTCAGTCAATAGCTAGGAAGGACATAAGATCTGTGTCTAGATTCACGTTTTTGTGTTTGCTTGTGGATATCCAGTTCTACTATCATTTGTTGAAAAGACTACCTTGTCTCCATTGTGTACTCCCTTTGTTGCTTTGTCAAAGATCAGCTGACCATATCCATATGGGTCTATTTAGGAGTTCTCTATATTGTTGCATTTATCCATTTCTCTATTCCAGCTTAGTCCAGGTTTTGTAAATGGTTGGCCCTCCATATCCTCAGATCCTGCACCAGCAGATTCAACCACTGGTCAAAAATATTTAAAAAATAATAACAATACAACAATGAAAATAATACAAATAAAAGTAATACACTATAACAACTATTTGCATAGCATTTACACTGCATTAAGTATCATAAGTGATCTCAAGATGATTTAAAGTATGTGAGTGGATGTGTGTAGTTTATTTGCAAATACCATCCATTTTATATGAGACTTGAGCATCCATATCTGTGAGAAAGAGATAAATGGGTGCCATAGAACCAATCCCCTATGTATACTGAAGGATAGCTGTATTTAATTTCTATTACAAAAGAAAAAAGACTCCAAGGGAGTCTCTCTCCCTGTTAAGGGAGATTAGGCTGATTTCCAAGTCTTTCAAATACACTTATCTTTTGAAAGCCTTAATACTTTTTCACACCTGAAAACTTCATTCTAAAGGAATTTACATGCTAACACATAGGACAAGGTAATTTAACCTATTTTACCCAGGCTTCTAGAGAGTAAATATATAGTCAACTTTCTTGGATAAAAATAAGCCCTTAAATCCAGAAGTAACTCATAGAGGAGGGTGATCTTGTTACCTACATTTTATAATTAATTGAAAGTTAAACAGAAAGGGGAGCTTGATTAAAATACCAATCTGCCAATTTTTTTGAAAGTTAGCATATTTTTTATCATCCAAAGTGAAATACAACCATTTAACCTTTCCTTTCAAATCTGTCATTTAATCACTGAATATACTCGCAAACTGCTAACAATTTCTCCCACATTCAACATACTTTAGATAGTGTACAGTATTTAATTATAGTTATTTTATAAAAACATTCACTTTAATATATAGTAGTAAACTATTTTAAACATATTTAAAATTGATTAAAATTTTTATTGACATCAACTCTTTAAGAAATCATTTTATAGCTTTTGCATTGAAAAAACAGCAAAAAAAAATTCTCTAGATAGTGGTTTTTGACCTAGTTCCTTAATTCATTATATTTGAATAATTCAGGTAGTGTTTTCTTTATTGTAAGTTCAATACCAGGTATGAATCCAGGTGCAAAAATATCTCTTATGATTATACTCTTGGATAAATGAGGCTGAATTACTGTGATTATGTGGAGATTTTTCTGCTATTCCATTCTAAGGACACTCAGGTAACTGGGGAAGTAGCTTCTTCAAACTCTTAGATGTAATGTCTTCTAAATAATTGCCTCAAATACTGAATACTGACATTGCTAGCAGCAATGATTTATCAATTTTTAAAGTAACTTACCCATCAATTATTATTAAATAGTTTTAGGCACAGCTTTCAAGGAGTTGCAATCTATTATTTTGACTTACATTTTATGTCAAGTTGATTATGTATGTTTGTGAATAGTTTATTATTACAAATATTTTTATTGTTTCAGTGAAAATGCTTCAGGGACTGATAAGCCTGGAAAATGTTACATGTACAAACAAGGTAATGTGTATATTCCAGACACATTGAAGATTACAATTGGGAAAGAATGTAGACATTAATCAATATTAAAACTTTAATTTTCTAGATTGGAAACCTAGCGACCAGAGAAGAAAAGCTAAGGCCACAGAAATAGGCAGAGTAAGATTACAAACCCTGATAGAAGAGAAATTGAAGTGATAAATCTCCAAATTGTTCCAGTTCTCCCCTTGGGGGAAGCTACTTGACTTCACTATAGTGAGCTGGAATCCAAGCCTAACACAGCCATAGGCTAACCAATGAGTTGAGGAGGCACAGGTATACATGAGGGGAAGTTGAAGCACTTGGGACCTGCACTTCAGCAGAGAGGAGGGAATTTTGCAAGGTAATCTCCAGAAGCCTGTTTGGGCCCTGTATGAGCCCTTGGCTGAGAGTTCAGCAGCATATGTGCAGAGCAAGACTACTTAAGGATAACTAACGAATGGCCTATGAAGTTGAGAGCCGAGCAGGAGTACCAGCAGTCTAGTGATGCTGAGAAGCATTGGGTTTTCAAGTAGAGTGGAGAGAGAACTAACTAGCATTTCATTAGCATATTAGGCATCCATGTGAGACTCTGGAAAATTCTTTCAAGAGCAAGCATCATACTCTAAAATATGCTAACCAAATCTAACCAAATCTAAACCAAGCACTTGCACTTACAAGATACACAATACAGACAGAGTTTGTACTTTGAATACCATCTTGTTAGAGGGGTTAGAGAAACATTTCTGATTTTCCAAAGATCTGCCCTAACAAATCATTATACTAAGTCTATAATAGGATGAGATAAGCACTCACTAATTATACTGTCTACTACAAAAACCAACATTCTTCAGAAGAAGGTAACTTAATCCAAAATCTCTACAACATACTATATTAATTGTTCAGTATGCAATAAAAATTAGGTATGAAATAAAAACTCAAAACTACGACACATAGTTCAGGAAAAAAACATAGTAGATAAAAACCTATCTTGAAATAACCCAGATACTACTAGCTTTCAAGTGGCTATTATAAAATGTGTTAAAATCTTTAAAGGAAAAATATGATTTGAATGAGTAAACAGGAAACTCAACGGAGAAAACAAAATTGTTAGAAAAAAATCATACGTTAGTACTGGAAATTACTCTAACCAAAAAGAACAATACCAAATATGTATGCACAAAATAAAAGAAATTTCAATACTTACTATAAAGTTATAGAAATTTTGTAAATGTTTTTATTCACTTAAAATAGACATTTGAATTAGTTGAACAAAATAACTGTCCATAGATTGATTCATGTGTATATGATCAGTTGTTTTTAACCATAATACTAAGATAATTCAAAGTAAGAAATTATGTATTTTTTAAAACAAAATGGGACTGACATAACTGAATACTCATATGAAAAAAATATAAATATTGGCTCTTACCAAATATCATAAACAAACATCCACCAAAAACAGATAATAGACCTAAATATAAAATAGAAATATAAAGCTACTGGAAGAACACACAATGAAAAAATGATGTTGAAATTTATCAAAATTAATATCTCCCTGTATTCCAAACACACTATTGTAAGCATAAAAGCAATTCACAGAGTGGGAGAGAATATTCAAGTACATGTATCTGACAAGTATCTCTAGAATAGATAAAGAACATTTAGACTTCAATAATAAACAATTAATTTTTAAAATATTGGAGAAACACTTTACAAAAAGAAACATGAATGACATGGTAAGGTGCTAGAGTGGCTAACATAAAAAAATAAGTTAACAATAGCAAATGTTCGTGGAAATTTGGAACAACTAGAGGTCTTACGCATCACTGTCAGTAAATTATAAAATTAAACAACAAATTTGGAAAACAGTTTGGTCATTCTTTACAGAGTTAAACATAAATATTTATAAAAATAAAAGAAAGACTGATATTAAAAATATATTATAACACATTATATTAAAATTTCAGAGAAGAAAAAATAAGTGATCAGGATAATAATTTTATAAAAATATGTATAAATAACATTCATATCATTTATAAATCTAACAGTAAGAGAATGTGCTCCTAATGTGAATAAAATATCTACTCCAAACTAATGTGAGATTCATTTGAACAAGAAGATCACCAAAATCAG
The DNA here is from genome assembly GCA_004363605.1 of Indri indri. Classification (NCBI taxonomy): domain Eukaryota; kingdom Metazoa; phylum Chordata; class Mammalia; order Primates; family Indriidae; genus Indri; species Indri indri. The sequence continues at coordinate 15,903 of RJWJ010016721.1, read as the reverse complement.
AGAATAAAGAAAAGGATATTTACTATTATTTGACATCCTAATGGAAGATCAAGTCAAATATGATTGGTCACAAAAAAGTCAAAAGAGAAAAAGAAGATAAAATAACCATTGTTCTTTGTTGATAGAATTGTTCATCTGGGAAACTTAATAAAACTCACTAAAAAACTGCTGAAATAATAAAACATTTAGTATTGTGATCAAATAATACACAGACATCAAAATGACTATCTTTCCAGGATATTAATAATAATCTATTTGAAAATTTATGCAAAAACAGATCATTTATTATTCACTATGATAAATATTTATAGTCATATGCCCCAAAGCATATTTCTGTCAAAGATGGACCATATATATGACAGTGGTTCCATGAGAGGACAATGGAGTTGAAAAATTCCCATCACCTTGTGATGTCATAGCAATTGTAACATTGTAGGGCAACGCATTACTCACGTATTTGTGATGATGCTGGTGTTAACAAACCTTTCATGCTGCCAGTCATATGAAAGGATAGTATATACATTTGTATACGGTACATAATAGTTGATATAATAATGTTACTGGTTTATGTATTTCCTATACTGTTCTTTTTATCATTATTTCAGAGTGTACTTCTCCTATGTATTAAACAAAAATTGTTAATTGTAAAACAGCTTCCAGCAGGTCCTTCAGGAAGTATTGCAGAAGAAGGCACTCTTACCATAGGAGATGACAGTTCCACGTCTGTTATTGCCCCAGAAAACCTTCCAGTAGGACAAGATGCGGAGGTGGAAGACAGTGATATTGGTGATCCTGACCCTCTAGGCCTAAGCTAATGTGTTTTAGCTTTTAACAGAAAAGGAGAAAAATTTTTAAAAAAATTTAAAATTTAAAATTAGAAAAAGGCTTGTAGAATAAGTATGTAAAGAAAGAAATATTTTTTTGCACAGCTGTATAATGTGTTTGTGTTGGGGCTAAGTATTATTGCAAAAGAGTCAAAAAGTTAAAAATTTAAAAGTTTATAAAGTTAAACAGTTACAGTAATCTATGGTTAGTTTATTATTATAACATAAATTTAGTGTAGCATAAGTATACAATGTTTATAAAGTCTGAAGTAATGTACAGTAACATCCTGGGCTTCACACTCACTTATCATTCACTCACTGACTCACACACAGCAATTTCCAGTCCTGCACCTTCATTCACAGTAAGCACCCTGTACAGGTGCACCATTTTTTATTCTTTCATACCATAATTTAGTATACCTTTTCTATGTTTAGATACACAAATAGTTACCATTGTGTTACAAGTGCCTACAGTATTCATTACAATAATATACTGTACAGGTTTGTAGCCTAGGATGTGTAGTAAGTTTACACCATCTAGGTTTCTGTAAATACACTCTGTGATGTTCACTCAAAGTCTCCCCATGATGCATTTGTCAGAATCTATCCCTGTTGTTAAGTGATGCATGACTGTATTTGAATAGCTTACAATTATATACTATGTATTATAGTATATACTATTCACAGTATATTTTATTTAAATTATTCTACCTCTATGAAGAAAATTACACTATTTGTAGCAATATAAATACTAGAACAGAGTTGTTTTTAAGATAGTAAGATTATAAAGAAAAAATCTTTTTAAATTAATCTACTGAATTAATGCAGTGTCATTAAATGTCAGAGAAAAGGTTTTAAAATTAATAAAATGCAACCTAAATATCATGAGGAATAATATACATGTACAAGTATTCAGAATTTTAAATAAGAATCTTACCCCATATATTAATGTATTTTGATACCACAATATTTAACACTATCTTTAGAGAATAATTTGTCAGTATCTATAAAAGTCATCTGAACATGCACTTTGACTAACAAGTAATGTCAATTCTAGAATTTTTCTGTGATAGAGACTTCTACTACCCGCATATATCCAGTTCTTCCTTCGTTCAACAGATTGGCAGTAAAAGTGATAAATGTCACTTATGCACTGAGGCATTTTGTTGCTGATAATATTCTTGAATTTCTCTTCATTTGCTGTGGCGATCATGGAGTGGGCCCAAGGTTGATATAATAGAACCAAAAATTCCTAGTAGCAGAACTAGTGTGCCACTACATGGAGGACAATCGCTTATGAGATTCTGTAGAACTGCAGCAGACATTGTGGATGAGAAATAAACTGCTTGTTAAACTACTGAGATTGTGAAATTGTTTGTTACCATAGCAAAACATTCCTCACAAATCATTCAGTTTCCTTATGGTTAGCTTTATAAGAAATAAATAATTATTAATTTAAACATCAAATACATGTATGATACTCAAATACCCACCTTCTCATACATTATGCTCCTAAGTTTTTGTTTGCATAAATTGCTTCCTTAATGAAACTGATCACTATGGATCATTTCCAACTCTAAGATTCAATGATTCTATGATCATTTTCTAATAATTATAAACCAGAGTTGGTAATGTTCATCAATTTATTGAACACCTGACACATTAAGTATACCTCTTCAACAGAGCTGAAATCAGAAAATTGTTACCTTTTTTGAGCCTAGAAGATAAAAATACATGATGCGCAAATTGTTCAGTGTCAGAATAACTCACTCAGTGGAGAATGGAAAGAAAGAACATTTGACAGGTTTTTAAAAAGAAGTCTTGAGGGGCAATACCCTGTTTATATTCATTTGTGAGGTTCATAGTGATAACAGCTTCACTTAAAACACTACAATTGTTTAACAAGGGAATCATCACTGAAATGCAGACAGTTTAAAGTTAAAATAACTCTTTGTAACAATTCTTGAAGTGCTATGTTTATTTTACACTGCTTTTATTGGAGTCTAATTTCAAAGAAACTCGTATAAAACTCATATAAAAGTCCCAATTTACAGACTCAAAGCATTCATCTCTTGGCTTTTAAAGCGTTTTTTATGAACAACAAAACCACGCTATCTTAAGTTGTGATTATCCGTGGTAAATTACTGACCCAATAATGTCTCTGTTTTCCCATAAATTATCTTGTGGTCTATCATTTCAGCCGTATTTTATTTCAAAAACCTCCTATGTACCAACACAGTGGTTGGCATGAAATCTTGATTGTATTAGGTCTCTGTCACTGAAGAACTCACTGTCGATCTGTTATTCTGGTCTCTGTTTCTTTCCCTCACTCTGTCTCCTGTACAGACATACACAAACTCCTGCACACAGACATCCATGTGCACACATACACATACACTCAGACTATTGCATACAAGACTGTATCCCTCCACGGTTTTATTATTAGTGTTTTCTGAGGTTCTTTCTCACACCATTAATTTTCAGCATTATAAACAGTTGTGCTCAAGTAAAGAGGCTGTTTGGATGCTGCTTAGAAAAGATATGGCTTCCTGTCACAGAGTACATTAGTTTGTCATTCTGTTCCTCAATCCAACCAATGGGTTGCCGGCAGGAGTATAAAATGGTTCACATAGTTCTCAATGGACTAACAGCAGCACCATCTGTGGAAGGCATAATGAGTTGTTGGCAATGGCTGGAAGCTGGGGAGCTTTCAACTCATTTGGTCTTCTTTTAATCACCTAGGTGTCTCTGAAAGGAGTGAGAATTATTATGATGGGTTTTCAGAAAGTATAATCTCTCTCTCTCTTTCTTTCTTTCAGGCAGTTTCTCTGCATATTATGTGGACCATACTTACTTTATCAACCTCTTCTGTTTATGTTGATTATCCCGATTATAAAAGTTAATGGAAAGTGTGGAAAATTTATCGAATATTACTACCTGGTATATTATTATGACTTAGTTCTCAAATGAGCATGTTTCATCATTTTTTTCTAGTCTGTTTTGTTGTTTGCAGTGATTTGGGAGCAGAATATTGAAAAATGGAGCTCTGAGAGCAAGAAAGAACATTTGCAAATTATGCAAAAATGGCATCCAAAAGTTTTACCCAGGACTTGAGTTAAACACAGAGTGAAATTATAGTCTGAGATGCTGACTGAATTTTAATGATATAATTTGGTTCCTAACTTATGTCTCAAGCAGACAAGTCTAGAAAACTGTAAAGTATCTTGGGAACTGAAGACAACAAAGTTTGACTACACCTGTCTCCTCATGGAATTCTGAAGCGTTTGTCAGTTTGACCTGCATGTGGCATCTCTTTTTAGTATCATTTCATAGTAGTTAAGGTTTCTAGTTTCATACAGTCTTGTTCAAATTAGATTTATCTTTAGAAAAGCATCATCAGCAAATTAAATACTCCAAAATGCATAAATAAGTTTCTCTTACATTGAGGTTGCCAATGTGACAAAAATCAAAATGAGACTGAATAGAAAATCAAAATCATAACTTTTTATACACCGTTATCAGAAATCAATGACATTTTTAAATAGGTATGACAAACTTAAATTGAAACAAAGGTAAGCCTTCAGAGAGCTCGCTTGGGGAGGATATACTTATTCTCTTGGTGCTGCTTTTCCTAAACCTATTTTAGAGGCATCCTTAGAGATTATCTTTAAAATAAGACTATAAGTAGAATAAAAAATCAATATAACTTATTTAGGCTCCTACTTATGTCAGGTTTAAAAAAAATATATCCCAGCTTGATTGCTTAATAATTGACAAAACTATGATGCATGTACCATGTGCCCGTCTTATGCATAGAGGATATAAAAACAAACAAAATAGTCCACTGATGAACATTTTCAATATTTTGTTCCATATGTAAATAAAGTTTCAAAAAAGCCTAGATGCTATTGGAAGTCAACTATATTAATTAACTAATCAAAAAATTCATATGCTTTATTTGAGATAAATCCTATAAAGAAGAGAACATAGTGGTATGAAACCATAATAGGCAGACCTAATTTAGAATGATAAAATGATATTTTATTTGGGATACAAAAGATAACTCTGCAATGTAGGAGACATTGGAGATGAAAAACAAACAAACGAAAAATTCACCAGTAGGTAAATCATAAAAAAAAAAAATGTTTCTGCCTTTGAAAAGTGTTATGTATTCAAGGAACTTAAATGCGTTCTGGGGCTGACTTGCAAGAAATATTAAGGATAGTTTTCTTTCTCATAAGAGCAGTTATTCTCCAGTGAAATGTTTTAGTATGGGGCGACACATTAAGGATCAGGAGAAAACAAAGCCTTGCTGAGTTGGTAAGCTTGAGGCTTACCTGACAGAGGTTTTAATTCCTTACTTCCACATTTCCTTTTATTGGAAAGAAGAGACTTCACCTGCTTCTGTAGGTATTGACCCAAAGCTTTGGTAGGCTGAATCTTGGGAGGAAGCTTCAGTTTCAACACCTGGGTGAGGTAGAATTAGGTCATGGTTGCCCCTGAAAGATGAATCACATGTGTACTCTGTTCCTAAATTAGTTATGGTTTGAGATGAAAATGATATATACCTACATAATAATATTTGGTAAAAAGTAGTTTGCTATGTGCTTGCTGTATTATATGAAAATATTTTGTTCAACTCTAGCAAGGAAGAAACACAGTAGGATGGATGAAACTCATGAGACATGATAAGAATAGATAATAAGTAGGTTACTAACTAGTAAGCCATATGAGTCATAGATGGAATAAATGGAGCACACGTGTTTTGAATATACATTAAAAAGGATGGAATAATCAAGAATGTCTTGTAAACAGAAAAGGATAGAAACACCGTGTAAATTTTAAACACAGGGAACAGATCATGAAAGCACTAGACTGACAACTTTCTTAAGCCTAAATAGACCCCCACTAATTTAAGGTTCCCAGACTTAACTAAAGCAAATAAGGACATCCAATTAAATTTGAATTTCAGGTAAGCAACTCCTAATATTTTACTTTAAGTATGGCCCATGCAATATTTGGGACATACAGTAAAATATATGTGTATATGTGTGTATATATATATACATGTTTGTTGTTTATATGAAGTTCAAATTTTACTTGGTACCTATATTTTATCTGGGAAATAAAAAATTGTGACATCCATTGTAATTGTATTCTGGCCCCATGCAGATAAAACCTAGAGCTGCCAAACATATTCATCAGTGAGCTACAGGTGTAGCAAATGTTTTCGTCCTTCTATTTCTGCAGTCAAGCAAGTGTACCTAAAAACCTTCCATCTGCTGAGCCCCTGCCTCAAACCTCAACTCTGGTCCTTGTTACTATACTATCTATGGGGTAAGCTGATTCTACAGAGAGTGACAGGACATATGACCATTTCATGACAGAAGATTCAGTCAGTGTATTAGTAAACTTGGGCTGCTGTAACAAAATACCGCAAATTGTGTGGCTTAAACAACAGAAATTTATTTCTCACAATCTGGGAGGCTACCAAGACCAAGATCAAGGTGCTTGCTAATTAGGTTCCTGATAAGGGTGCATGAGTTACCTTCAATGAGAAAAGAGAGAAGATGGGAGTGAGGGGAGCTCTCTGGTGTCTCTTCTTATAAGGGCACCAATCCTATTGGATCAGGGCCCTTTCCACCCTTACAATTTCATTCAACTTTTATTTCTTCCTTAAAGGTCCCGTCTCCAAATACAGCCACACTAAGCATTAGGGCTTCAGCGCATGAATTTTGGATGGGCACAGACAGCCAATAATGGCAGAATAGTATTTCAACCATACATGTACATCACCCCAAGGGTATTTACCTACCATATCTCTTTCCGCTTGCTTCTTTCTGTATGTTTTAAATCAATTTAATAAATAGGTGTGGTTTCAACATCCTAATTTGGTCTGTCAGGCTTTCTGTTCTGTTACCGATGGATAGCTTGCTGGGTAGGTATTTGTTGGCAAGCACTACATCAACGTAATTTCCCACATACAAATGGTTTAAAATTGGGCAGATTCTGTGATCAGGAAATACTGAAATTACACTTCTGGAAGCTTATCCAAAGAAAATAATAATAATAAATTTACGAAGAGATATGTTTAAAGATGTTCTTCATTGCATTGTGTTTAAAGAAAAAGATAAGGACAGTCTAAAACCTAATACACTAAAAGGATTTTGTAAATGAGTTATGAAATATCCAAAGAATTAAACACCATGTAGTCACTGACTCTGCATATTGTGTAAGAATACAATTCAAAGGAAAATGACACAATTTGATGGGGAAAAAACAAGGTGCAATGCTGATGGAAGTGCAAATTGCAGCAGTCTCTTGAAAAACGATTGAGTGTTACGTGTTCAGGTTTTAAATATATGTTCAACAATCCACCTTTTAGGGATCTAACCCATAGAACTGAAAGTGCCAATAGGTAAGACTACGCGTATAGGGATGTCTTTCATTTTCTCCCTCAGAGCTACACTTCCTCTCTCCCATTGTGCTCCCTCTTGCTTCCCCATCAGGTCAACTTGTAGAGATTATCTGAATGGTCTCTTGTGCCATTTAACTCCTGATTGGAGAACCCCAGTAGGAGGAGTTTGGAGGAGAGTTGAGTAGGAAAGTTAGATCAGGATATTTAATCTCGCGACTCCATTGAGAGGGAACTAGAGGCTGGCTATATTTGTCAACCACAAGTCATTTTCCGTCTTAAAGCAGCCTTCTTTACATGAACTTCTTATTCAATTTGTAGTAATAGCTACCTCTCTATGTCCTTTCTATTCTGGAAATGGCAATAGCTCTCTACTAGTAGTTCTAGGTTACTGGTATATCCCTTTTGTCTACCCTACAATTTCAGTTTTGAAATGACCTTTGAGACCTGAATGAGTCAATGTATAAGAATATTTATTGCAACATTGTTTGAAGCTCAAAGTAACCAGAATTACATCAAAGGGGTAGTAGCTCATACCATATAATACAGCTGTTATAGAGAATGAGTTAGATCTGTTAGTTAAGGTAAATGGACACCCACAATAAGCTGTTAAGGTAGAAAGTTACAGTAGTAAGAAAAGTATAATCTCATTCTTTTCTGAATAATCAACAATATGTCCTACATTTGTGTGCATATTCTTATGCACATGTAGTTCTGCATACTATTAAATATATATTTTGCATATATTGAACTTTGGATGGCAGTGTTTTATTGGTTCCAGTGAGCACATATCATTTTTTGTAATTTTTAAAGAGGAACATTTAAAAAAACCTTAAAATGTTTAAGTTTGAAAAGCAACTTTAAAACACATAAAACTTTTAAAAATGCATGTATAATGTGTTACCATTTATATATACTGTTTAAAATACTAAAGGGATACATCAAAATTCTAACACGGTATTAAAATTCTAGTGCAGTATTGTTTTTGGGTGCTGGTATTACTGGTGCCTTATTTTCTCTTTGAACTTCTTCTTCTGCTTCTGTTTCTTGCTCTTTGTCTTCCTTTTTCTCCCTTTCCTTCTCATTCTTCTCTTTCTCCAGTAAACATAAATCATATGTGCTATTAGTAAGAAATTTTATTTTTAAAAGAATATATCACAAGATATATACAGACAGAATGCGTTACAACTTAATTCTGACTGGGTACAACAGAAGCGGCTTTAAGCAAAAGATATAATCTGAACCATCTCTAAAAGTCTGTGAAAAATTTAGAAATAAACAGACTATAGGAGCACATAGCAGGTGGAAGAAACAGTGCAGAAAAAAGCACTGTTTTTGTAAAATATAGGATACGCATCTGTCTTGGTAAGTCTTTTATGTTAACTAAAATATACAGTGTAGAGTGAAAAATAAAGTTTGAAGATTGGGTAGGAATAAGTTCGTGGGAGGTCGTGTCATGGAGGGATTTATAGAGTGAAAGGAATGTAATGAAGACCCATTTGGAATTTGCATTTTTTTTAGCAGAATAATGGAATATTGGGAGTGGTAATTTTGCAAGATAATTTTGGCATCATTGTACTAGACAGATTGAGACTTGCTACAGAGGTGGAAAGAGAACCAAAGACAAAGGGCTGGAGAGGAGGCTGCTGCAGTGTTCCAGGAGAAAGAGGAGAGGGTGGCACAGGACAGGTGGCATCAGGAACGACAATGATGGGCAGACTCTAGAGGTCTTTAAGGAAATGATGTGTTTCCAAATGATTGCTTATTCGTTTTTCAAAAATGCATGTTGTATATTAAAACTGTTCAAAGGGGGTAAGGTAAGAGGCAAAGGTAACCAAAGTGTGAGCATGGATGACTAAGAGGGTGCATTAGCAAAGCAGAGAATTGCAGGCAAGGAGCAGATTTAACTGGTTTCAGGTCATCATTTTGAGTATTCAGTGAGTTTCCTTTATTAGCCTTTTCTTCTCCTTTAAATTAGTTGTTACCAAGGTTGTTCAAAATTAGAAACTCTGATTAAACATTCCTGTTTTAGATGCTATTAGAATACCTGGATTGGAATGCATGGGAATAGAATGTCAGAAATAGGAGAATTCAGTCAAGAAAAAAGTGACCAAAGCTATTAAAATAGATGTGGGACACACAAAGTTGATGTGTGACACCTGAGAATTGTCTGAGATTGTCATCAGAACAACGCAGTGGGACAAGATGAAGGCAGAAGCTATGACCATTGAGCGTTCAGAATGAGAAGAGGAACCAATGATCATTTGAAAAAATGTTCCAGATCTTAAAGATGAAGGACAAACAGAAACTTTAATTTGTCTTTAATTTACTATTTTGTGTCAATAAGCACTGAGTGCTGTGATATATCACTTTGAGCAAAGTTTTACCTATTCAAGTTCTGCTGAACTGGGTCTGGTAGCACTGCATTGTTGTATTTCATGTTTGCTTTCTTAACCAGAATTTGGTTTAGATTTAAATGTACAATTGGGCATCAAAATTGTGGATTTTGTTGTCTTAACTGAAGGCACTATTATTCTTAAGTGTCAAAATAATATTTGAAAAATAACGGCAATGATTAGTGGTTGTAATAATGTCCAAATACTTGCATAGGCACCTTCTTGTGTGACAGTCTTCTCTTTAGTAACAGTTGAATATTTTGTTCCTATTCAACTCTAAGAGCTTTAGGTCTCTGATTCCGGAATTGACTTTTTCATGAGGTAAGCATATCTCCTGGACATTTTAGAGAATTTCACACAGTAATCCTAGTTAACAATTGATTTGGAATTTAACCTTATTTCGTTTATCGATACTGCAGCTTGACTTTGACACCTGTAATTAGATAGATATGCTTATTTATAGGGCAAAAGTCATGAATCCACACAGATATTTTATTCTTTCAAACTGTGCCATCATCTATTCTAGAGACCTGCTTCAGTTCTTTCGACGTGAGGCACAGCTCCAATGTGAAGAAACCCATTTTCAATCAAAGCAAGTGCTTTAAGGATTTTGATTTAATGATTCTGTCTCCAGGGGTCTGCCACAATCTAAATTCTAAGCTCATTCATTTATATTAATCATAATTCCATGCATTTGTATACCTCAATAAAAAGCATGCTTTTTTATTGAGGTGGATAAATGAAAGACACTTAATTAATTAACAAAAAAGGAAAAATTAGCCTAAGTTGGTTTGAAGACCTTTGAAGGATCGTAGGTTGAGCCACTTCAGGACACTAGAGCAACCTCCAAACTTTATTAGGTGAATCAATAACCATTCAATTCCACTAATTAGTTTATATTTCTTCATCTATGTCTCAGTTAATGTGCATTTTTAAGAGTGACTGCTTTACAGGAAAATTGTTTTTAAGTTTAAATTATCTCTAATTTGAATTGGCCTTCTCTCCTGGTGGTCTCAAATTCAATGGCTGGATGTAACTCAAGTCCATGCTGACAGATGGGATTGTTGGTTCAAGTGAAGAATGTCATTTTAAGTGTTTCCAGCTTATAACTTAAAAATGAAATTGTCAGAATAGTTATTTGGCCATTGTACTATAATAATCCAACATGCTCGTTTGGAAACCCAGTGTGATTAATGCACTGAACAAATTATAAGAACTAGCAATAGAAAGGTTCATGTTAAAGATAACTTTCATCTGTATGAATAGGCATGTCCTCAAGGCTTATCTTTGGCACAACAATTATTGAGTTTAGGGTGCTGGATTTAATCCAGAGCCCATCTATGGTGAAAATGGCACTCATAAATTAATATCTACAGGCACAAAGTAATGATATCTATAATAAAAAATATGGGCAGAGTTAAGTTCATTATACCCATCACCTTGTCATAGAAAAATAGGGACATATTGTGTTGTTATCAGCCAAATTAATTTCTCAGCTCAATTGATTTTACTAATGATACATAGATATAATTCTGCAAAATTTTCATAAAAGTGAAATGAATCAAAATTACAATTCAGATCAAAGAATCATTTCCTCTGAGAAGTTAAAAATTAGACATGTTTTTGCCTACAATAAACCTAACTTTAGTTCATAAAGAATCTGATACTCAGGCTGTATTTCTTAAGATGTTTGTGTTATGCCAAAATTTTTACTGGATGTCTATTGTGTACTTGGAAGCATTCAGAATCCTGGAGAGAATTTGGAGGGTGTCATAGAATATCTTCACGCTATGGAGGAAGAGACCTGTGTCTGTGGCCCAAGACCCTGCCTACCAGCTCATTAGCATTTAAGTGATGTAATTAAATCTTCAATATCTCAGAAACTGTTAATAACACGTATCTTAAAATGTCTGGAAAATGGTTAACACAATGTATGACACACAGTTAAATGCTGCTAATACTGGTTTACTCTCATTTTTTTTTTACTTTTCTGTGGGATATATGTATGAATAATACATGGCCTTTACTCAGAAGGAACTAGCAAATTGGGGTAAGATATGAATGTAAAAAAGTACAAAGGAATATTATGAAGAATCACATTGTCGAGAAGATTCTTAACGCTAGACGCATGGTTATAGGAAGATACACACATACAAGTATAAATCTTTTTAAATCTCACAATAGATATATAATGCAAATCACAAAGAATATATGACATGGGCTAACATAATCCAAACATATGGAAAATGAAGATGATGACGACGATGATGATGATGATGAAAACATTGTGCCAAGCATTGCATTAAATGCTTTACTTTATTTTGAATATACTTAACATAGTAGAATAAAACTTACTATGGTTTTTAATATTATTATCAAATGAAGGCATTGAAGATTAGAAATGTAAGATAATTTTCCCTATATCACACAACTAGTGAGTATCGAAGAGACTAAACTCAGCACATGTTCGTAAAAAGACTAATCTTTTATTGTCATTCCAGCTCAGCTCTACAACTCCAATGCCACTTTCTCCATTCTTCACTATCATTTATTTATTATCTAAAATCAGAAGAGGACCATCTTTTTATCAAAAATAGGCAGCAGAAACACAGATTATAACTAGACATTTTCAATGCAATATGTACTTCGCAAATTTTCAAAAAATACAATTTCTTATTCAGATACGGATATAACTACTCTAATTGTGATGCCATTTATTGCACATAATGTTGCCTTTATGTGGCAGACAGATTTAAAACAACCTAAAATATACATATATCTATCTTGAAATAACATAAAAATTACAGAATTCAGCTGACAACAGGCTATTCAGCTGTTTCATATATAAACTAATCTGCCTTTCATTTCTTTCCCACTGACTTTCTTTTATGAGGTGAATTTTCTCATAATATCATATTGTTTTTTTCCCTCCCAAGGCACCTACAATGACACATTCTTTATTTTTAGTGAAAAACATGTATTTCGAGTGATATATTCTTGCCTTTAACATTCATTTTACCAATTTAATGAATTTATAGCTTAGTAGTAACCTAAAATGTTTAAAATATATAATGTATACACTGTGTCCACATAAAGTGATGATTAATCAATAACACATAGATTTTTACTCTATAAGATAGAAAATAAAAATCATACTTTCATAAGGTCATCTGCCTAAGCAAATCCCAATTATTGTTCTGAGATAGCTTGATACTTATGATATTTTTGTAATATTCGTGTGCATGTCCTAATTCACTTATTACATACCAAAATTTTATAAAATAAGTAATTTATTTAAAGTATCAAACACAGTACTCAGTATATAGGAGTATCTCAAAAACATAGTAATCCTACCTGTAGGAGGATCCCAACCTCTCTGCCTTCTTCATTGCTTACAAAAGAGTTGTTAAAATAAGTTTAATGGACAAAGCCACAAATTAAGATACTAGAAAAGATTGGGAAACTAGTAAATGAGAATCACTAATAAACTACGACTTTGGGTAAATATTTAATTTTCTCGGATTTCCCTTTTGTCTAAGTCTATTTGTGTTGCTGCAAAGGACTACCAGAGGCTGGGTAATTTATACAGAAACAAAAAAGGTTGATTTGGATGGAAGACTGAGCATCTGGTGAAAGCTTCAAACTGCTTCCACTCAAGGCAGAAGGCATAGGGGAGCCGATGTGTGCAGAGATCCCATGGCAAGAGAGGAAGCAAGATGGGGGGAGCTGCAAGATTCTTTTTAGCAATAATCTCTCCTGGGAACTAATAGAGTGAGAACTCATTTATCTCCCACCTCCAGGGTGGGTATTCTATTCTTCAGGGATCCATCCCCATGACCCAATCACCCCCACTCACCTTCAATACTGGGGATCAAATTTCAACATGAGATTTGGAGGAGTCAAACAAATTATATCCAAGCTATAGCAACCTTCTCATGAATAAATGAATGTTGAATAAGAAGGTGTCAAAGATCCTCCATAGTTCAAATATATATTGTTCTAGTGTTGACCAAATTACCACAAATTTAGCAGCTTTAAAAAAAAATACCCATTTGTTATCTCATGGTCCTATGGGTCAGTCTGGGCATAGCATGACTTAACTGGGTTCTCTATTCAGGGCTTCACAATATTAAAATAAAGGCATGGACAGGGCTGAGATCTTATTTGCAGACTCTAAGGAAGAATCCACTCCTAGCTCCTTTAGGTTGTCAGGATTTAGTTCCTTACTGTTGTAGAACTGAGATCTTTGTTTCCTTGACATGCCCTGCTGAACCTTTCTCATGCTTTGAATCTCTGACTTCCTCTTCTGCTTTTAATTACATCTGCAAAGTTACTTTTGTAATGCAACAACAGCAGTAAAACTAAGGGGAAAAATCATGGGGACCAAAATTCTACCTACCGTAGATATTGAGATATTCAAAGAACCTCAAGAACTGTACAAAACAGAATGAGCATCTTTCAGAAGTAATGACTGTCCACTAACTAGAGGTTTTCACACAGAGAATTTCAGAAAGGCAATGTTTGAAATACATGCTTTTTCCAATCCTGAGAATAAACAATCCTCTGCTATATAGTTATGATTTAAACAATTAACTGATCACATTTTTTACTTGCTAAAGTCCACTCATAGATATTTGCTGTCATGGGCAGCCTAAGGAAGGTGCAAATGATACTCCAAGGTGTGGCAGGTCAACAAGGAAAGAGCCTTTTGAGCTCCTTTGTCTCATTCAAAGCTAAGGAGCCACAATAACATGTCTTTTATGAAATATCACATAAATGTGCACTTAATTTATGCCTCTTAGTTAATTCGTATATCTAAACCTCACATAAGCTTCAATATTAATGTGCATATTGCAATACAGCTAGGAAACTTGGAAAAGTATGTGAAATGTATTTAGAAATAATGCAAATTAGAGAAAGAAACTCTTCAAAAATATCTGGAATCTCTCTGAATGCAGAATGAGCATCCTCTGGGAATGTTCCAAATTTACCTGCTGTCATCTCTCTCTAAATTACCTCAGAAATACCATGTAGTGCTGAGTGTTGTACACACAGGTGGCTCTGTATCAATGGTGTTTAATGACGGCATGCATGGGGAAGGAAAAGAAGGAGTAAAAGATCACGTTAGAATATGGGACGTTTGGTACAACTACATTAGCAAATGTAAAGCACATTCTAATAAAATCTCCATCATCTGGAGAGCTATTGAAGAAGGAAAAGTGTTCCAGCCACCTGACTCTGTGTGGATGTTATCCTGAATTCTTTCCCTGCTTTCATATTTGAAATACTTTCTAAACTGCATATATTCCTTTGTTGGACTGAAAAGTTTTGCATCATGAACATTACTGAATTGTTGTTTGAGGAAGTCTATCATGGATCTTTGTCAAAGATTGAAAGTAGAAAATAGATGAACAATAGGTGACTGTATCAAACTGACCTCAGTCTAACTCATGCCTCAGAAATTGTGAGTGCAAGTAACATGCATGAGACATCAGATATATTTGTAATACTATGTTTTTGCAATTTAGCTCCAACATTGAAATGCACTGACTTCAATGAGTTGAGGATACTGGTGAATAGAAGTTTATTTTGCAAAGTGGAAATCAATACTGGTGCTTGTACTACATTCTTTTAAACTGTTCCCAGTTGTACGGCCAGCTGTAAGTCGGTGAGGTATCTACACATTGCAGTTATTTCAAAATGCCTTTTATAACTCTTTGTGGAAGGAGGGGAACTGAAGGAGTATTTCAGAAGTCATAAAACAAAGTGCCAGCCTGGTCACTAACTAATGATGTGACTTTGAATGCCAGTTTTTTCAAAATAAAAGAACTTGATTAAATAAATAATGTCCAAACTTGAGTTATGTATGTTAAATGACCATACCTTCCAGTTTGAATGGGAAAGACCTGATTTATGCAGATAAGCCCCACCAAATAATTCTTATCGATGTATCCTTTTACTTTCAGAAGTGTCCTAGTGGGATAACAATTATATATTCACCCTATTTGTGGACAATGTGGAGAGGGGAAAAAAATGAAAGATAAGATATACAAAATGAAAATAAGTAAAATCTACATATGCTTATAATTCTTATATAACATTACAAAAAATATTACAATAAGATAAAAACCAATTCATAAAATGGATTCTAATGAGCAAAATTAATTTTTTTCATAGATTATATTTTTCTGACAGTAAATCACTGATATTGGTTCTAATGGTATAAGAATATATTTTTGGAACAGATCCTACATTAACTTTATGTTTC
>RJWJ010016720.1:0-34064 GCA_004363605.1 Indri indri | reverse complement strand
GAAGAAAGAATTTTTTTTAATAAATTAAGTATAGTCTAGGTTTACAGAGCTTATTAACTCTATGGTAGTGTACAGTAATGTCCTCAGCCTTTACATTCTCTAACCACTCACTGACTCACCCAGATCAACTTCCAGTCCTGCAAATTCCATTCATGGTAAGTGCCCTATACAGTATATTACAGTCTATCTTTTATGCCATAATTTTTATCATACCTTTTCTAAATTTAGATATGTTTAGATACATGAATATTTGTGTTACAGTTGCTTACAGTATTCAGGATAGTAACATGCTGTACAGGTTTTGTAGTCCAGGAGCAATAGGCTATGCCATATAGCCTAGGTGTGTAGTAATTCAACGAACATTAGCTAAGCATGTACTTAGTACCAGGAACTGGGTATATAGTGGCAAAAACACAAAAAACTTTCTTTGAACAGAGCTTATCATCTAATAGAAAACACAAATATTAAACAAATAATTCCATAAGTAAATTTATACCTAAAATATCGTAAGTCCCATAAAGGAAAGTTCAGAGTGTTGTGAGAAAGCAGAAGGGGACTTGATTTGGCTGGTAGGGGTTTCAGGAAGGTAGTCCAGTGTCTCTGGGAAGCTAGAACTTTCCTGTGGCTCAGAGCAAGGAAATCTATAGTCTCTAGGGTTTCCTGCAGGTTTAAGGTGGCATCAGATCATGCAGGTGAGGACATAGGGCTCTTGGAGGGGCCAGGCTGACCACGGCTTCCCTCCACTTCTACCCAAGTGCACTTTGCTCCTGCCATCTGCGGCAGACCCCCAAATCGGCCCCATATTACACCCCACTTTCCCATCCTCAGTCATTGCCCTGCTCCTGGCATTCCCTCCACATCCCTTTTTCTTGCTAACTAATCTTGCATGTGACTTTCCTGACTGCGTAACATTACCATGGAGGCTGACCCAGAAGGACCACTTAGTTTGCTTGATTATACTGGAGTGTTAATTGCTTAGTTTCAAACAGAAAAAATTCTATTTCATAACTACTAGGGATACTTTTAATTTTAAAAATATTGTAAAAAACATGTGCTTAAGGGAGAGAAGAGGGGTATTGTGTAGACTGGGATGTCATATAAACATATCCAGGGAAATAGGAGGAAGAAATCAGCTGCTGTGTGCAACAGGTTTTCATGTTTCTTGGAAAAAGAATTGGGGAGAGAGGTAGTGTAAGTTTATATATTAAGTGAGATAAGGTAGTTAATTTTTGTCAACTTCATACTAAATCATTGTTTTTAAAAAAAACTTTAAATTTTTAATTATATATACATATAGTAGTTATATTTCAATTGGTTTGAGATAATACTTTTATCTTTACAAAGATAATTTTGATTCTATTAACATATAGAACAATAAAAAGAAGAAAAGAAAATGATAGATAATCTCATCACTCATAGGTAGTCATTCAGCAATTTTAGGTACTTTTACCACAGAGAATTTAAATAACTTTTAGAGAAGCTATTTGGGAAGGAATCCTATCTTAAAATGGACTAATGTTAAAGTGGTATATCTCTTCCATATTTTTATATTTAACCTGCTTGTATCTTTGTATTTAAAGTGGGTTTCTTATAGGTGGCATTCTTTTCTTTTTAAGTTATTTGATTCTGTTAACTACTATAATTTTTGTTTTTATTTAAGTTCAGGAACTCTACAGATCTCTTATTAACTCTTCAGTTGATTTAAGGGTATGACTTAATTATTCAAATTTCAGCTAAGAATTTTCACTTGAGAGTGCAGTTGTGAGTTCAGAGAAGACACTGAGTAAGTGTGAGAGGTGATTTATAAAGGGAATAAATGAGGAAGAATATTTTTTCTATTCAAATATGTAAAAATTACTTAATCAGAGATGCATTTTTTCGTTTATCTTCTGCAATTTAAATTTTTATTTTTAATCATTTTTAATTGACATTGTAATTGTACATATATACAGGGCACAATCTGATGGCCTAATGCATGTATATGTTGTATAATGATCAAATCAGAGGAGTTAGCATATCCATTATCTTATACATTTATCATTTCTTTGTGGTAAGAACATTCAAAAGTATTTTCTTATTAATATTGACTTTGGCATTCAAGAAGCTAAAAGGTATTTTTTAAATGTTATTAATAAAAGAAATTGGTAGGTAGAAAGCACTTTACATTTTGAAGAGCACACGTGGGTGTATTATTGTGCTTCCTTTGATGAACATGACCCAGCATGGGCTGACACTCACGTAATTAACGGAAACACTGGGACTCTCAGAGGTTGATTCCTGGACTCATAAAGCTTCGTGATGGCCAACCTAGGACTCACTCAGACATGGGACTCATTAGCTGCAAGTCTTGTGCTCTGTGTACTGAATCACAGATAAGAATCAGACCATGAAAGACACAAATCATTTGAAACCTTGCCCCACTCTCAGACGCACAAAGGATCCCAAACAGTTGCAGATGGCGAGTCTCCTTCCTAGGGAAAGAAACTTGCAGTCAAAGTATTTCTCCACTAGAGGGCACAATTCTGAATTCGCCGTTCTGCGCTACCGCCAAAGGAGACAAAGCATCCTCAAATGCTCTATGTTCTCTTGCGTCAGCTTTGCAGCACCTGATTGAAACCCTAAAGCCGTGGTCATAGAGTGCAGTGAAAAATGCTTTTAATTCCAAGTGGAAAAAACAAAAGTTTTTCTTTTTCTCTGCTTGGTGACGCTTTCCCTTGATATCAAGTATGTTGTAACTCTTAGCATCCCTCTGAGCGTGGTATTTCACTATGAAGCAAAACGTTTTCTTATCTCTGATGTTTGTTGGGTTGGCAGGAAGAAGGGAAATATCAGTACAATTTTTTTAGCCACATTATTTCTGTTGCCCTAAAAGACTTCAGGTAAATTAATATACCTCGAATGAGTCATTGGTTCCCATTTGCTAGAATTCATGAAAATTAAAGCATGAAACAACAGTTTATAGAAATTCCCCAAGGCACAGAACATCAAACCTGGGAAGGACTTTAGACTCCAAATTTCTTATTTTATAGATAATAAAACTCAGTTTGAGAGTGGGGAGTGACTTGCCCTTAGTTACCCGTCTAACTTGAAACAGAGGCCGACCTGGAACTCAGGTCTTGTGTTCACATGTTCTCATTCTATACATGAGCTTGTGAAGAAGTGTTTTGGTGACACTGGTTCACAGAATCCTTTGGTGGTTTGATTCTGTCATGTTAATAAAGACTGATTAGAGATTCTCGATAAAATATATTGTTCACATACATTTTAATTTCCATTAGAAAATGCCACTGTTGTACCCCATCAGTCGATCCACGACTGGATAAGTCTGGAGGGCTTTTATATTCCCACGCCCATTGCAGACAATTCCTAAGAGCATCCTAGAGATGCCTGGCCCTCATTCCTTAGATTTCCAGAAATGGAGAGCTCATAGTTACGAGATCCTCTAATCCTACTGATTGGGTAATGTTCATTAAGTAATCTCACCTTACCTTAGTTGGGGGAGAGAGAATAGCTTGGGAAATGGGATTGGGAGTAGGGGGAATACTTTAGGATGGCTGCCCTTTCGTGTTTGATGGTAAAGAAGTACAGAAGGGCTATGTGATCCACTCGAGGTTCTGAAATTAGATGCCGGAATAGGCATTATATTATGCAATAGAAACCTCATTAGACAAGTAGTGAAATGTGAGTAATAACTCCATGCTATAAGTGGCTTCTCAAGTCTAAGAGTCACCCAGACACTCTTCTTTAAATCTCTCTCGAATCCCTCCCTAAGTATTATCTAAATAGCTCCTCAGCTCTTTCCTATCACTGCCATACTTTCTTCATGCAGATGTGCTTGGCACCCTCCAAATCATCACCAATATTGTAGTTAGTGAGACCTTCCCCCAAAGCAAATATGATCATGCCTCTTCCTTGATTAAAATTCTTTATTAGCTCCTCACTGTCTGTACTAATAGCTGTTTAATTATACTTTGCAGGGAAGTGGGGTTGGAGAGCAATTCCATTTATGGAACCAGAATACATCCTTCTCCTTTCCCCCTCCTCATTTGCTTTCCCACCTGGGATACTCCCTCTCTAGCTGGTCCTCTCTTCCCTGCTGAAATTAAACTTCTCTGTAGTGAAAGAGACTTACAGCTAAGGAAGGTTTTACAAGTATGGCCTTAGCCTTAGCTACCTGCAGCAAAAAAGAGGTACGATATTTTAAGTTATGAGCAGCAGATGCCTGTACAGCATAGTGAATCAGAAAGATTCTAAAAGATTACCCCTCCAAGAATAAAAATAATAATCATACGTGTAGTATATACATATGTATCTGGGCTGAACAGCCACTAGGCTCCTGATGTGACTTGTTCTACATTCCTCACCCCCTGGGGAAGCACATAAGTGTTTTGCAGCCTCCTTTCTCACCTCTGCCTACCATGCTGTGTTGCTGCTGAACATTTATATTCCACCTCCTTCTTTTATTTGTGGTAATTTTATACATGACAGCAACTAACAAACGAAGGGAAAAATGATAGAAGGTCCCATTTAAATGACAAATGCAAGACTGTTAGTATAAGCACATTCCCTGTAAATAGTATAGCATTCTCAGCTAAAAATGTTAAGCAGGAGATAGTCAACCACAGGAATTTTAAAGCATAGGAAACTGGGGCTTCATTTCATTCCAGATTCCTTATGAATACACCTTAGAGATTCATTTAGGTACATTTTTTAAGTGATATCTGTCTGCCCCCTCTCCCAATATATATAAAGATGGTTAGGGGAGTTTCCTGATCTTCCCGTAAGGGCAGGAATCCGCAGCAAATTTGGGAGGTCCTTCGGGAATACATTCACTCAACATGTTTTCATTCCCATAGCTCCCACAGATCAGGCACCTCGCTAGGTCTGTGGTCGGACATACACAGATGATGGAGTCTTGTCCTCTTTCCCCTCACATTGAAGGGAGGGGAGTTTGTGGGGAAATTGACATGTAAACGAATATATGCAGGGTGTACTATATGCTGTAATGGAAATCCATGTAAATTACTATGTGAGTAGAGTAAGAGAAAACCTAACGCTTCAGGTGGCAACTGAAGCAGACTTCCTGGAGAAGATGATACTATTAATAGCACTGGCCGAGTCTCAGATGTGGAGGCAGGGATGCCACTCTGGAAGAGGGCAGCATGGGCAAAAGCACTGGCTTTCTTTTAACCTGGCACATGTGGGAGTGTGGAGTCTCTGGGGTGTGTGGTTTTGATGGACCATAGTTTCTTAAGGGGAGATTTTTTGGCCAGGAACCACTGACGCACTTCAGGAATTTGAGCAAACAGATGTACAAAAATTCTCTTTATCATTACCTTCCTCACATGCCCTTTTGACAAATATTTATTATGCTCTTTTAATTAGCATCATATTATTTTATTTTAATTCTAAGTAAGTGTAAAGTGTCAGGAGATATTATTATGTCTGGTTAGGTAACATATCATCGTGATTGTATCCGTGGTATAACATCCAAAACAATTTTCAGTTGGCAGAAATGAGACAAAGCCTACCTTAAGGGTTTGAGAGGAAGCCTCCTTTCATGGTCTGCTGTATGTCTGCCTTGTATAACTTCAGGCCTGGTTGAAGGTTCAGATACCAAAGAAAAGAAAGCCCAGCGAAACTTAAATATCCCATGGATTCACTTTCCTCCTCAGCAATGATGGGACATCAGAACTGAAGTGTTTTTTATATGATCAGGATCTTGATCACAGAAGTATGAGGCCAAGAAAACAAAGAAAACTTCATAATTCAGTCAATTCTGAAAGTATTTCAGGGTTGAAGCTCCTTAAAGGTTATTTTTTGTCCAAGCAGAGCAGGACACACAATTTTGGGGAATCCTTAGTGAAATACCATGACCTAAACCTTGGTTTGTGACTTGTAACCAAAAAGGAGTAGAAATATATTTGGATGCCTACCAAATGGAAGTCTGCTTATGGTTTTTTGTTTGTTTTTGGTAGATTGTTTACTAGAGAGAGTTTACCACATGCTAGAGAGCTTTTGAGGACCCAATAACACTATAATGAGAATTGATCCTTGATTTAATCATGTTACTCAAAGAGGAAATGACTATTGCCATGATATTTATTGTCTATATGCTATTTGAAACCATTTTACATGCATCCCATTCTGGGAAATGCTGGCCTATGTCTATTTACATGTTTGCATTTTATACTAGTCCAGTCTTGGAATCCCACATATTTCAAGTATCTATGCTGAATTCTTGCCTTAGAACAACAGGACAATTTTATAATGAGGTCTTTCCTCAAATGTCAGTATCAGATTAATCTTTTTATGGATTCTGAAATGGCTTATGCTGATTCCTGTTTGTATCTCTCTATCAATCAGTCCATCTATCAATCGTACAATTTTGTGAGTTAGTGTGTGAATTGGCTTGCAAGAGTTCCATTGTCTTTCCAGATGTTAGGAGTCACTCACCCTTCTTTCCACCTGTTTCTATTCATTATATTTCTTGGCTATTGATATTTAAGGCTATATATGCATGGGTTTTAAATTTTTAGCTGATTTCTTATTTATTACTTAAAATATGATATTATATTGATGTTTGTCTATAAGCCAATTTAAAATATCAGAAGTTTAAGAGTTTTTAAAGTAGCTTAAAGACTATAATCTTATGCAAATGCAAAGTGGTTTTAATAATACTTTTCCAGCAAAAGATATAAACATGACTATCTAATTGAATCTTTAAATGTCTCTAAATGCCTTCTCCTTGTTTCATTATTTGCACCCTCATAGTCTTTTGCACTACCGATAATTTTTAATAATAAAACTGTAAAATATATGTTTAATATTGAAGAATTAACATTTAAATAATTAAAATAATTGAATGTACAAAATAGACTTAATGAGATTTTAAATCATTGTAAATGTTTATATTTAATAGATAATCCTGATTTTGTCTCTTGTTGGGGGTGAGCAATTGGTCATTGCTCTGTATGTAACCATGGCTACACATATTTTTGAGGGTGGAAACATGGGAAGAAGAACTGCAGGTTATACCTTGTCAATTGGTTCCTTCGTTGGGTAGACATCATGTAATCTTTTGACTGTTGTTATCCCAGTTTATGCACACTGCACAGAATGCCAGATAGAGACAAAGTGCATTGCCAAAATAGTGAAACAAATTTAAATGTTTGGACACTACTCAATACTTTCTATAACAAAAACATAATGCACACTTCATATTTTTAAGTGGCCCTTGCAAAATGAAACATTCATTTCTTTATTTGTACATTGCTTGGAGAAAAACATCTCTCTCTCTGTTTTTGTCTTTCTCTGTCTCTGTCTCTCTCTCATGGTGGAATGGTTGGTAAGCTGGTGAAATGGTGGGTCCATGGAGACTTTTTGCCAGCTAATTGATTAGTTGTTTATAAAAATTGGAAAAATGTATATGTCCATAGGTGATACATTCAGGCTTCATCTGTATGGCACACCTAAATCAACAGTTCTGTCATTAAATTTTATTTCAGGTATCATAATTGATCATGGCCAAACAATGAAGGAGATCAATGCCCAGTTTATCTGAATCTATTTTTACAATGACAGAAATAATTCTCTCGGATATGTCATGATCTCACTATGTCAGTAACCCCCAAGAACAAATCAAATCCTTCATATTTCAATCCGTTTGATGTGGCAGGGATCAGTGAGTATTTCAGTTAAAAAATGAATTGACTATGACTCAGGGCTGTCATTCTCTACCTATCATGCTAGCATAACTTAGCTGTCCTTCCACGGATTGTCAAGACATTGAAGAGTAGACAAGTGTAATTAAAATTAAATGTAGAAGGCTGGGCGTGGTGGCTCATGCCTGTAATCCTAGCACTGTGGGAGGCCGAGGCAGGCAGATTGTTTGAGCTCAGGAGTTCGAGACCAGCCTGAGCAAGAGCAAGACCCCGTCTCTACTAAAAAAAATAGAAAGAAATTATCTGGACAACTAAAAATACATAGAAAAGATTAGCCGGGCATGGTGGTGCGTGCCTGTAGTCCCAGCTACTCGGGAGGCTGAGGTGGTAGGATTGCTTGAGCCCAGGAGTTTGAGGTTGCTGTGAGCTAGTCTAACGCCATGGCACTCACTCTAGCCAGGGCAACAGAGTGAGACTCTGTCTCAAAAAAAAAAAAAAAAAAAAAAAAAAAATTAAATGTAGAAGACTTGAAAAAAAGAGTTCAATGCGGGGGTCCATCACTTTGGATCACGTTGGTACACTTGGCCCCCTGCTGGACAAACAGGATAGTGATTTTGACTTGCTTCTCTGAGGATTCTGGGAATTTCAGGGATGGTGACACATCTGTCCACTTTGAGTGTTGGAATTCAAGTAAATGCCGAGGACGTACAGAATAAGAGATCTCTGCAAGGCTGCCTCATTCATGTCCCTGACTCAGGACTTCAAGCATTTCAGGGCTCTCTAGCCAAACATCCCTGTGAGTAATTCTGGTTGCTGAGCAAGGATATTTCCATCCAAATGGATTGCCAAGTGATCTAAAATAATTGAGTTGCCTTTGCCCTTTTGAATATGCAATGAAAAACTGATAATCTAAGGATATTTTTTGTCTACCTTTTAAATTTCTATTTGTGCTGTCCTGAGATAGATACTGATTTGAGAAAGATGAAGATATCTCAAATGCAGGTGTTAAGTGGTGTCTTCAATAAATTCATTTAAAGTAATATGTCCAGACATACAGAGACACTGTGTCTCTTGGGGGAGGGGCACACAAAAAGAGGTAAGTAACATAGGAAAAAGCAATATTTGTCTCATTGGGGCTAAATTCCTACCTGGTTCCCCGTTAAACTTAAACTGCCACCCTAGGCTGTGTTCTAACTTCTCATAAGTTCTTTTCCATGTACCAATCCAGAGGAGGAATGCCCAAACTGATTTTACGTATAACGAGTGGGGGATAAGGATGGGAAGGGGGAGAAGTAGTGAAGGAGAAGGCGTGGGGCAAGTTCCCTGATGCAATTTACTGTGCGGGTATAGGGATAATGCTCGAGGGGCTATCTGAAAGGAGGCAAAGCTGTTATGTGTTTTTCCCTCAGCTTAACATGATTGCTATCCCCAAACATTTGTCTAGAAAGGGCATGGCTTTCCAGGAGGAGGGAAGAAGGGGAACTGGCCTTCAAATGATTGGAGCCCCATTTCTCTCCTGCCGGATATCAGCCACTCTTCTGCAAATACAGAGGAGCTTACTCATGTGCTGGCTCCTCCCAACACAGGGTTCTCTTTTCCACCTGCCTATCTTGAATTTGGGGTGTTTTCTTGTGGGCTGAGGTCTCTGACGGACTCTGTGGACCTTCTGGAAACTGGGGTGAGTTTGAGCCCCCACACTCTCCCTGCTGGGTGATGCGCTCATTGCCAAGGCTGATATCCTACTTAGTGCTGCACTTAGAAATTGTGTCTTGCCCTGAGTCTGAGGGAGTGTGGAGTAGACTTTCACTGCTGGAGTCATAATGCCCGTCATAGTGTACTCCAGCAACCCTTCCTTCCTACTGCTCTCCTAGGGAACGGCACATTCTCTTCTCCTCTGGCTCCGAGTCTCCTCGGTCTGTAAGGGTTCTGGCTGTGGCAGAGCCTGTCCAGTTAAACTCATGTACATAGTATACATTAATGGTTCTCTATAAACCAAAATTCTCTCTTAAATGAGATATGAGTCCTCACAGCTCTCTCAACAACCACTCACCACTCCCAGGCACATATATCCCCCGGAGCATATAGTCATAGTTTTGCAGGTTGATATTTCCAGAGTCCTATTTTTAGCTTCCTTTTATTCTAAAGATACATGGAGGAAATGAGTTTCCCCAGCCTTACACACGCCCACCAGAAATTAGCTCAATATATTACTGCATAGACACGATAGAAGACAGGGTCATGCATAATTCCTGGCATCCTAGTTGTAACTCTACCTCTAATTTACCGGTTGTGGTTGAATAGTTGGGAACATGGGTTCTAGAGCAATATTTTTCAAACTTTAAAATGCAGATTCTGATTCTGTAGATCAGGGATGGAGTTAAAGATTTTACATTTCCAGCAAGCTAGCACCCAAGTAATGTGAAAGTAGCAAGGCTCTCAACAGTGACATGTCTAGCCAGACACATAATCTGACCTCTCTAGCTTTTCGGATATGTTCATGCCTCAACCTTTCCATCTCTCTGTTTTCAATATTTTGTATTTTCAAAACTGTCATCTGTTAATGCACTTGTCCCTGTAACCTGTAGGGCTGCCCTATGATATGAACCTTATCATCATCATCATCCTTAGTCACCATCCAGAAGAAATGACCTGGCCAAGCTATTTTGTCATGAACGTTTAGCACCATTTTACTCTCTGCTTCTGCTACCCTTATTTTCTCATCCTGTCCATACCTTTTCCCTTGTGCTTTCTGTAAGAATTAAATTGTTATTCAAGAACTGGTGCAGTGACTGACATGTGGTATATGCTTAATAAATATTTATAGGAATTTAAGCATGCTCCCTGCACAGCCCTTCCACCTCCTTTTGCTGATACTGGGTCTCCCCTGTGAGCATCCTAGTATCCCTTGCAGCCCTGAGCCTGGAGGCCACTCATTCTTGGAACCGCAGGGTCTAGAGTGGTGTGAATATTCTCCTAGGTCCCTGTTTCTCCTTCCTGACTATCACTTTTCCAAACTCATGCCAAAAGCCTTTGTCATTTAAGATTCATGCCACCTCAATACTGCCTTGTGTCTTTTCTTAGTGTCCCTTACTTTCTGGATTGTTTCGTTAAGTTATAATAAGATTCATTCTCTTTTTATCCACTCAGTCTCTTGCTATTATCATGTATGTGGATGACACATCCAATTATCCAGCAACAGAGCTGACTAAACTCCTCAACTCTAACGACTTTCACCTACATTCTATTTCAGGCACCTGCTTGTATGGCTACAACTTCACCTAGGGAATATTAGGGTCTACTAGATTGAATTATTTTATTGAGCTTGCTGATCACAAAATAATATAAACATATAATTCATAAAGTTAAAAGCTATCTTTATAAATTAGAAAGTGAAATCTTCTACATAATCCTAGCCAGATGTAATTAACAATTAAAAACATACCCTTCTAGACTTTTTCATAAAAAGATTTTTACATTAAAATACAGTAAATATGTGGTATAGCATAGCATTTTGTGTATATACATAGATATATATATTTCAATCTCATTTTCACTTAATGTATAATGACATTAATACATAATGATGAATTCATGCATTTATAGCTGTCTAGTATTTTACTTTATAAATAAACTATAATTTATTTAATCCAGTTCCCTCTTAGAAGTAGGCATTTATATTGTCTGCAGTATTGTAATAAGCAATGCTTCCTCTGACATTTTTTATTTACTTCTATATCTACATTTTACTTCTTTATTTTTTCTAATTAATGTTAGAATGTTTTCCTAGAAGTGAAATTACTCATCAAAAAATATGCACAATATATTAGATTGTACTTCAGAAAGTTGAAAACTTAATTCTCCTACAGATGCCCATTTTGCTACCCCCATTACCAATAAATATTATTTCTTATTAATTTTTACCAATTCATTAGATAGACAAAATCTCATTAATTTAATTTGCATTTATTTGACTAGTACTGAAGTTTCACACATTTTCACACATGTATTGGCCATTTGAATATACAGGTGTTTAACTAAAACTTCCATGTTTTTCTTTATACAAAAGACAACTGAAAGAGCTCGGACTTTTTGGCCTCTTGCCTCAGGCTTTAGGAATTTAATTTCCTTTGGTAGGTAATTCTAGCTCCTGGAATTTTAAATGCATAGAGTGTAATCTGCAGGTTAAAGTCAAACTGTCATATCTATTGACTTTAAGACCTTCAACCCATTATAAGAGTATTGAGAAGCCAGATTTCTGTATATACATAAATGCCTAATGAATCTCTCTTCTCACTCTGATTCTCTCTCCTAATGTTGCATTTAGATTTATATTTTTATCAGGCCAACTCAACATTTAATTTTCAGTTGCTTTAACTATCGTGTTCAATGAAGCAGAGAATCCATCCATCTTAATGAATACAGAGGACACAAATAAGGCAAATAAAAGAAACTTGGACATGTTTGTGTACTCACTTTTCTCAGAACCAATATCAGCTTGGGCTTCTTACGTGCCTAGAGTCTATTCTATGGGCTAGTTGGACACATAGAATCAACTCAAAAAATCAGACTGTCCTGATATCATTTCTCTTTCTGTTTCAGTTGTCACTATGAGTGTTGATTTTCCACTGTCCTTTTGGTCACTTACCTCCTCCTCTTAGTTTTCTTTTACACATACAAGACTAAGGTAGAACTCTTCTCTTTCTCCCTCAACATTCTCCCCACTTTCCCTTTCTTTCTTCTTCACCAAACTGCCTTGCTCTTTTAATCTCACGAGCAAATTCTGAGAATTATCTTCCCTTAAATTACCTCCCTCTATTAATGGTGGCCTCAACTGGCTAGGCATACTCAAGTATTAAAACTCCTATCCCAATATCAAGGCCTTTCTTATTTTCCCGGGCTAATTTGGGTACCACTATTCTTTAACAGGAGCGCCGCATTTAGGCAGACTGGTCTCTTGTGTTCTACTAGGCATCCTTGATTTTTTACTTTCACATCATTGCAACATTACATATGCTGTCTCTTCTTCTGACCTATCCAGCCCGACTCTCCCTTTTTCATAGCCTCTTCAAATATTTTCCGTCATTAAGGCTGGGGAAAATTCCACCTTCTCCATTCCCTAATCAGTGACATCTAGTCCCACTTCTCACCTAATGGTAGGATTTTCGTGTGACAACTCTATAATTCTGTCACGCTTCCTTTGCTTAGCTACTTCCAGTGACAGGCTATATGGCACATCAAGAGATAGTTCATACCATTATGAACTAGCTGATGAGTCAACTTGTTTCTTATTTTAAGATATTTCTGTCTCTTTGTGACTTGTATGCATTGATCCTAATTTTCAAAACTACTTTCTGTTTCTCTTTCTCTTGTATGTTGCAATACTTCAAATATTTGGAAACTGCTATGACTTTCTTGACTCTAGTATTATAATCTCTGATATGTTTTGGAGAATCTCTCCACAGATTTTGATTTCTTTTTTAGGTATCCTCCTTATAATCTGCCATTCATACTTGATCTCTGTATTTCAGATGTGGTCTTATCAGTTAGTACAGAATAGAATGAGGCTACCATTTACAATGTTCCAGATAGCCTAATATTGCATGAAATTTTTAGTAATCATTTGACAATCTAGCTGACTTACTTTGCAATAAATTATGTATATTCATCTCCCCAAAATTTTTATTTTAGTCAATAGATTCTCTACCTCTGACCTACCCAGGCTACCACTGATTTACTTTATGTCACTGTAGATTAGTTTGCATTTTCTAGATTTTCATATAAATGGAATCAAGCACATATATATAGTCTATTACAAAGGGTTTTTCTCCTTTGGAAAATATATATGTGTTTCTGTTTTAAAGGAAGTCAGATTATTCCAAAACTGTGTCTGCATAATTGAACCTTTAAACATAAATTCAATATATTTGTCCTTTAAAATTTTATCATGTTGGTTTCAGTTCAGTGTTCCTGTATGTCAAAATGATTTTGAATCCTGAATCTGTCATCCAATGTATCAGCTAGCCATCATTTTCAGTTATAAGCTTTCTGTAGGTTTGATAAATAAATTTCAAAACATTATCATAGAATACAGAATCACAAAATATTAGACCCAAAAGAACCTCAGTCATGGATAAAATTGCTGATCCGAACAACCAATGATAAAAACCTGTGGGGCTGCACTGGCAATGACCTACCTGTCGGGTTGATTCATAGCCAAGGGTCTTGCTTCGTCCTTTCCTTTCCTTACCTAAAACACTATGGCAATCTTTTTATCTAGCACTAACTCTGACATGTTTTCTAAGACCAGTAAAGCTTGTTCTCTTTTAATTCCCTCACTGTATTTTTCATTCTTCACAGGTATCCTTTGTGTATGTAGGTTTAAAATATTTTTTGTGAAATATAATTCACATTCAATAAAATTCACCCATTTTACACATAAATTTTGATGAGTTTTCACAAATGTGTTATGTGACCACTCCTCCAATCAAGACGCAGGGTAGTTTCAAAATGTAGTTCCAAAAGTTTCCTAATGTCCTTTTCAGTGAATACCCTCTACTCCTCACCCCAGGCAACCACTGATCTACTTTATGTCTCTGTAGATTAGTTTGCATTTTCTGGAGTTTCATATAAATAGAATCATGCAGTTTCTACTTTTTTGTATGTGGCATCCAGAATGTTTTGATATATATTCATGATGTTGCAGGTACCTGTATTTCATTCCTTCTTACTAATTCATAGTGTCTTGTATGCATGGATTCGTTTATTCATTCACTTTCTATGAGCTTCTTTTGATGTGTTTTGTGCCGTCCATGTTTCTTTTTTGGTGAAGTGTCTGTTCAAATCTCTTTTTAAGCATTTATTCTCTCCCTCTCTTCTTTTTTCCCTTTTACCAAATTGCTGTTCTCCCCATCTTTCTCTCAAGCCCTATTTTTCTTTGTTTTTGTTGTTATTTAGAATGATTTCTCCCGGTAGTTCACCCAAGCTGTCCCCTTTTTAATTTGCAAGCCTCTTCTCAGCACATATATGCTCAAAAACATCTTTTCTGAGGACGAAAATAGTCCCAGTTGTTTTTCCAAACAGTAACTCCAAGCCAGGGCTGCTACTGGGTGAATAGGTTTACTACTAAGAGAAAAGACATATTGCATGAAAATGTGTGAAAAATACTTGTTCTCTAACCTATATTCATGCCATAATCTATTATATAAAACAAAAGAAACCAATTTTTAAGAGACAATTGGACATTTCTGCCCCATAAATATTGATGTTTCGAATCAAAGGAAGTCAATCAAGAAAAAAAATTCTCTCTTGTGGTTTGTTGGGCTGATTTTATTAAACTTGTTAATAAAATGCAATGTTCTGTGTAGAAAATTTTCAGCATCCCTTCGTGAATTCTTCTTTTTGTTCCTAAAAGCTGTAACTTGTCTTGACAGTAAGCCATATTTAACATTTCGTTTGATCAGATTAGAAAGTTTCAATTTTTTAGAGATTTGTTTTGCCAGCTATTTCAACTACTTGGAACAATTTTTAAAATATTTTTCTTGGGATTTGTAATATTACAGCACAGAAAAAAGACAGAGAAGGTGATTGGTAAGGAAAATGCTTAACCAGTTAAAAGTCATAGCATCGCATTCTCCATTTAAAAGCCTGTCAGATCACAGAGTAGGAATCTGCCCACCATGTGCAACACGGTCCAAGATTGCACAATATCAGGGTTTGCAGGAAGTCTGACTTTAGCTTGTTCTCTACAGTGGCTTTTCTCCCCATGCCTGGAACCCTACTGCCCACCTGGTAACCTTGTGTCTTAATGTTTACCCCTGAATATCTAGGGGTCCTACAACAATGTGATCTGCATCCAGGGCTGCCTTATCAATGATTATGGTCTAAATGACCACGTTTCCAGTTTTGGATGTAAGGAGACAAATACCAGGCCCTCTTTCACCAGGCTTCAAATTCATTAAAATATATATAAATTCAGCTTTTCTTAGGCAACTTATGTCCATTGGTGTTTTAAATGTAATCCAATTATGTTTTTTTAATTCCCTACATTATGTCCCATATACAACACTAAACCGTCTTAATGTGTATATCAGTTTGGTTTGGCCCTTTTGTGATAGCTGTACAGTATTAAAATAGTCAAAAAGCTAAGAATATTATTAGCAAATATTTACTCACACTTTGAGTATGAAAAAGTAGGGAACATTGTGCAATAAGTAAATCAAACTTACTAGTATATATTCACATGTTTGGGTCTTAATGATTCATCTCTGACTGCCTTGGCTTCATGTTTCAATATGTCAAAGTACTTAGTGCCAAAAGGAACAGTAAGTCCCAGCACACTGTGATGCTAATAACAAACAACTCCTTACCCCAAGGTAGATCAAGGGCAGCACGACTCCTGAATTCTCCATTCTACCCTAAAAATGCATTTGGACCAATGATTTCAAGAATTCCAGAAAATGAAAACTGCGTTATCATCAACAACGTCTGGGAACTCTAGTTTATATAATACTAAATAAATGGACTAATTGTTTTTATTTATTTATTTTTCTGGATGAACTTGATTTAGTGGTTGCATAAGTGAATTCCCTTTTGTGGCTGGATTTGACCTAATTGTCGGTAATGAGGGCTTGATCACATCCCCAGCTCCAAAACATGGGAGGTTCAAACTTCTCTATCAGGGGTTCCTAATTACAGAGAGAAGAACTTAGGAGAGTTTGGTAAACTACCTAAAATTATATGTAAATGTAATGTAAAGATTCTTTTCTTCTCTTTGAAATTATTATAATTTTAGATTTGTAAAGCATTTAACACATAGAATGGAAGATTTAATCCAACTTTATTTTTTTTTCTTCAGTGTGGATAACCAATTGTGTCAGCAGCATTTATTAAAGTATCTCTCATTTCTTTACTGATTTACAATGTCACCTCTGTTGCTGTGGTTTGAAAGTATGTGTTCCTCCAAAATTCGTATGTTGAAACCTAATTGCCGAGGTGATGGTATTAGAAGGTGGGGCCTCGGTGAGGGATTAGGTCATGAGGGCTCCACTCTTGTAAACTGGATTTGTGCTCTTATAAAAGAGACTTCAGAAAGCAGCCTCCTTCCTCTGCTCTTCTGCCATGTGAGAATGCAGTAAGAAGGTGCTATTTTGAAAGCAGAGAGCTGCCCTCACCAGACAGCGAATCTGCTGGCACCTTGATCTTGGACTTCCCAGCCTCCAAACCTGTAAGCAATAACTTTTTATTATTATTTTTTTGGGGGGGTGTTCTAATTTTATTTTTTTTGCTTTTTTATTTCAGCATATTATGGGGGTACAATGTTTAGGTTACATGTATTGTCCTTGCCCCACCCGAGTCAGAGCTTCAAGCATGTCCATCCCCCTATTCAGCCTCTT
Organism: Indri indri; assembly: GCA_004363605.1. Lineage (NCBI taxonomy): Eukaryota > Metazoa > Chordata > Mammalia > Primates > Indriidae > Indri > Indri indri. The sequence continues at coordinate 17,008 of RJWJ010016720.1, read as the reverse complement.
TTTATTATTTAAAATTACCCAGTCTAAGGTATTTTGTAATAGAAGCACTAATGATCTAAGACAATATTATAGAAATGCAATCACTACTTGTACATTGAATTTTTATTTTGTAACCGTGGTAAACTCTATTACTACAATCAAGCAAAGCAGTCAAGCAAATTAAGCTATTTATCACCCTACTTGGTTACCTTTTTGTGGTAAGAGCACCTATTCTCTTGGCAAATTTTCAGTATACAGTATCATTAACTATAGTCCTTTTGCTGTCCCAGTTTGACTTCTTTAACTTGTTAGAGGGGTGAAAATTAATCAGTAAAATTAATCTGTTTTTATCATGTTAACTAACATTTCATTCCCAAAATACATACACAACTGGTCACAGTGGGTGTTTACACACACATGCACACACACACACACACACACACACGCACACGCACACCTGTTTTCATAAGTAAACATCCTGTTTTCTTTGTTGTAATGTTCTTATTTAGTTTTGGGATCAATTTTATGTTTGCTTCCTAAAACTCCTTTGGGTGCATCTCCTCTACTTCTATCCTCTGGAAAGATTTATATAAAATTACAATTGTTTCTTCATTGTTCTATAAAATTCTCTGGAGCTGGTCTTTCATTTGTGGAAATGTTAATTCCTGATTCTTATCTTTAATGTTTATGAACCATTTTGATTTACACTTTCTCTAGTTTCTCTTCAGTTTGAGTAAGTTATCCCTTTTTAGGAATTTGTCCATTTTATTTAACATTTAAAATCTGTCAGCAAAAGTACTTCCTCACTTTTTAAATATATATTATATATATATGCACATATAAAGATACATATTTTTAATTTCTGCTGTGTGTATGTTTCTAGTTAATTTGCTGTTAATTTCTAATATTGCTTATTTTTGCCTTTTATTTCTTTCTCCGCTCAATTCATCTTGTCAGAGATGATTTATAAATTTTATTAGTTGTTTCAAAGAACAAACTTTTGGTATTGAGACTACTGTATTTTTGTGTTTATGTCTATTTTATTAATTCCTGATTTTTTAAAATCCCTTTCATTCCACTCTATTTGGAGTTTATTCTGTTATTTTAATTTTTTTAATTGGATGCATAGTTCATTATTTTTAATTTTTTTAAATTTTCTTTAAAGACAATTTTACATTAATGAATTTTAATATGCAGTATTTTTATTGTTATTAATATTAACTTTTAAGTATTTTTCTAGTTTTCATTGTGATTTCTTCCTTGAAGTGCTTTTTTAAAATTTATTTAGGAAATCTAGTGTATTTTTCTTATACTTTGAATTAATTGTATTGTGCTTATAAAACATGGTCTATATATTTTTGGATTCTGTTGCTGTGTGTGTCATTTGTTTTGTGGCTTAGTATATGAGCAGTTTTCATAATTATGCCTTTATACAGAAGAAGAAGGTATTCTACAGTGTTGAGTATATGGTTCTATAGTAGTCCCCTGATCAAGTTTGTTAATTTTGTGGTTCAACTTTTTTCTGTCTTAGCTGGTCTCTTTTTTATTTGATTGATCTACTATGTTGAGATTCATCCTTCACAATGGTGAATTTTTCAACTTCCCTTTGTACTTATTTACTTTTACTTTATGGATTTTGAAGCAATGTTATTTGGTGCCAATAGATTTCAAGTTGATATATCTTTTTATTATATTGCATTCTTCATTAATGCCTTTTTGATTTAGTAGCTTCATGTTGGTTAGTATTTGCCTCATATAATTTCTCATCCTTTCATTTTCAACTTTTTCTGTTTTTATGATATACGTGTCTTTTGTAAGCCAAATAGAGACAGAAATTTAATATTTTTGAACATATTTTCCCTTTAACAAGTTTAATCCATTTACATTATTTGCTTTCTTAATTTTATCTTATCTGTATAAACTTCTTTTGACTGTTTGTAGTACGTTTTTTGTTTCATGTTTTCCTCTTGTTTAATTTGAGATTAAGTAATTGCTTTATTTTCCATTTCTACTTATTTAAAAGTTATGTACTCTATTTTTATATTGTTAGTGGTTTTTTATATTGTTAATAGTTACTCTTGAAATTTTAATATGCACACTTCATCCTTAAACTAATCAATATCTTACTCCTTATTTCTGTCAAAACAAGTAGCTTAGAAGGCTGTAACTCAAATAAGGGATTTACAAATATTATTGTATTTTTATCTGGTATTTTAATAAGATTTTATTTTAATAATCCTACCAATTATGTTATTATTTTATGCACGTCTGTATTGACATCTTTATTTATATGTTTGCAATTATTTTTTGCTTGTCATTGCTCCTTTCATATTAGTCTATATTCTGATATCATTTTCTTTCTTCCCAAAGTACATCTTTTAGGCTTTCATTTTCCATGAGGGTCTGTTGGTGGTAAAATTTCTCAGGATTTCTTTCTTACTTGAAAATATTTTTATTTTGCCTTCACTTTGGAAAGACAGTTTTTTCTGGGTATACAATTTTAGCTTGGCAGTTATTTTTTGTCATCTCTTTGAATATGTTATTCATTTGCTTCTAGTTTCCACTTTTGCTATTGGGAAAGCAGCTGTCAGGATAAATGTGTTTCTTTTATAGGTAATCTTTCTTTTCTTTCAGCCTCCTTTTAGATCTTTGTTTTTGGTGTCTACAATTTTATTATGACATATGTGGCAAGGACATCTTTTGATTTAACTACATGGTATTTGTGTACCGACTCAGATGATTTATATCTTTTATCAGGTTTAAATATTCTTAGCCATGAACTCTTCAAATAATGCTTTTCCCGAGAGTATTTTCACTCCTCTAAATATCCTCTGTGCTCTACCCATTTATCCCTTCCTTTCCTCTGCCTCCTGGCAACCAGTGATCTTTTTAGAGTCTACATGGTTTTGTCTTTTTCATGTCATATGGTTGGAATCATACCCTATGTAGTCTTTTCAGATTGTCTTCTTTCACTTAGTAATATGCATTTAAGTTTCCTCCATGCCTTGTCATGGCTTTATAGTTCATTTCTTTTTAACACTAAGTAATATTTCATTGTGTGGATGTACCACAGTTTATTTATCTGTTTACCTACTGATGGACATCTTGGTTGCTTCCAAGTTTTGGCAATCATGAATAAAGCTGCCATAAAAATCTGTGTGCAGGTTTTTGCATGGAAGTAATTTTTACTTTGGGTAAATACCAAGGAGTAAGATTGCTGGATTGTACAGTATATGTTTAGTTTTATAAGAAACTGCCAAACTATCTTCCAAAGTAGCTGTATCATTTTGCATTCCCACCAGCAATAAATGAGAGTTCCTACTGTTCCCCATCCTCACCAGCATTTGGTGTTGTCAGTGGTTTGGATCTTAGCCATTCTAATAGGGTGTAGTAGTATCTCCTTGTTGTTTTAAGTTACTTTTTTTTTTTTTACATCCAAGTTTCCCTATATACAAAATGCAGATAATAATACCTATTTCAGAGAGTCCCCATAAGAATTAACAAATGAGATAATTAATGGCAAATAGCACAATACTTGACATGGTTAAGCACTCTAAAGATGATAGCTTCATATAGATAGCTATTAATATCATTCCTGAGTTGAAAAGTAGGGTAGATAAATCTAATACTAGATAAAAAACCACCAAAGGTTTATTTCTGCATTCCCCAACCTGACCTCTAACCTGTGAGCTAGAAAATCAGATATATATTATAGATAAGAATGCTATATTGAAACCTGGGCTTGGAAAAAATACTCTTTTAGAACTATACTTGACATCTTGGACCAATAATATTGAATAGCAGAAATTAAATACACTTGTTCTTCCCATTGCCTTTCTTAAGCATATTACCTATCTTTTTTGTATGAAATGGAAATGTAGTGTTTGCAAAACTGTTCAATTTGTATTGAGTGGTTTAATCATTACTACAAATGATTTAATTCAGGGCATGGGTAGAGTGTACTGTTGGTTTCTAAATGATGGTCTTAGCTATGTTCTAAGCATCAGAAGTTAAATAATTCTGTAGTTTTATTTCTTTGAAATTAGAGATTTCTTCTTACACCAAAGGATTATAGGGCAAAATGATTCAGTTATTAACTCTTTAAACACACCACAGTTGACATTCTCTTTGTGGCCTTGGCATCATCCTGAAGAATCAATTCTAATACGTGACTTTACCAGAACAGCACAGGAACAATTTCATACTTGGGGATCTACTTTTTATGATACACTCCACTGATTCCAAAGACCATGTTTCAGACTCTGCTCTCAAGGGCAAATCTCATTTTTGTTTGAATCAAAGATTTCATCTACAAAGAAGAAAATATAAAGAATGACAGTGTCTTTTCATTTGTCATGCTCAGTAACAATTGAAACAGAGAATCTATAGAACAGAATCTTGCACATATTAAAACTTTTTTGTCTGAAGGCTTGCAAGATAGCTCACTTTTGTGAATTATTAATAATATGGAACAGAACTATTCTAAGTAAAATAGTAATTCAAGTTCAAACATGTACAATATGTGTTATTTATTAACATCAGATTCATTCTGGCCACCAACTGTTTATCCCTTCCTCCTCTAGAAAGCAAAGATTCTCTTTGGATACAACTAATGTTTCCCATGTTTCTTTTATTTGTCTATCCTGAGACAAACTAGTAAATCAAGTAGTTCAGATAGATTTTTCTTGTTATCTATTCATTTCACAATTATTCACTATGTACCTGTTAGTCACACTTACAGGACTCAATTTAGAACCCAGGAGAGAATATTCTAGCAAAATGCATTGTGTTTACAGTGATATTCAAGTACATATAGGTCAAAAACAAGTAAGAGGTTAAAAGAAAAATGAACACAAGGAAATGGCATTCCAGGTATGTATGCAATATCTTTTTTCTCTCCCTCCACTTATCCTGATAAGTCAGTTAAAATGATGACTGTGTTTTTAAACTTATACCTAATTAAAATCACCCCCAAAGGTAGCCTTTATATTAATGTTCATTGGAAGTTGCCTCTTTGGGGGACAGACAAACCAGGAAGATCACATTTAGGGGACTCTAAGTTAGTGGTGACTGCACAGTGACTTGGGGAGGTGTCCTCAAGAAGAGACAATTTCATTTAATCATCTGGGGCTTTTATAAAATTTGAGGGGAAAAAAAAGTGTTGGGGGTGGTTGGGGGGCCGTGATCCTTTCTCTATTCCATATCCCGGCAAGAAGAACTGAAGCTGTATTGTTAAACATCTCTCCCCTCCAGCACACATTACTTGGATTGCTTCCATTTTATGGCATTTTCTCCCTTTCAAAGCTACCCTCAGTTGAAATAGAAAGTGCTCCTATAACGTGTTAAGGGTGGGAGGGAGAACATTGTGATTTTTCCTGGGTTCTACATCCATTAAAGAATGTGCGAAAATGGACTTTTGAGGTCCTGTTAAGGGAATGAAAAGTAGGTGAAGTCTGGATAGACGTTTTTGCTGGAGAGCCATGAAATCATTTTCTCGGGCTATGTTTGCAAGGCTAGCTTTCTGAGACTATTGATTTTCTCCTGGATACTTCAGCCTACTCCTAGTTATATGAAACTTTTAAATCATTTTAGCAAGACCAAGTTTTTACATAATGTTAAAGTTAGACACTACACTAGGGTTTCTTCCTGGCTACTAAGGAATAAAACATCTTCGATATTCAGAACTTATTGTGGCTGCTTGCCTGTAGTGAGTTCAAGAGAAAGGAAACCAGAGCCAGGCTATCAGACACACCAGCTAACTGTCCATCTGAAGTTTTCTAGCTAAGAAGCCATTTGGATTATAAATCACATCAGCCAGGGGAGAATGAACCACATACGACTAAGGAAAAATTTGATGAAGCATTTCATTGATTTGACCTGGTGGCTTATCAAGACACTATTGCCCAGATTCAATATATGAGATTTCCTCCTTAAGATATTTTTTGCCCAATGCTTATATTTATTTACATGTATTTGAAGTTTCTTTTAAAACTTTTTTTTATTTCAATAGATTTGTGGGGTACTGTGTTCTTTATTACATGTATGAATTTTATAATGCTAAAGTCATGGCTTTCAGTGTACCTGTCACCAGAATAGTGTATAATGTACCTAATAGGTAATTTTTTATCCCTCCTCACTTCCCTCCTTCTTAGTTTCCAATATCCATTACACCACTTTATGACCATGTATACCCATGACTTAGCTCTCACTTATAAGTGAGAACATGTGGTATTTGTTTTTCCATTCCTGAGATACCTCACTTAGGATAATGGTCTCCAGTTCCATCCAAGTTGCTGCAAAAGACATTATTTCATTCCTTTATGTGGCTGAGTATTACTCCATGGTGTGTGTGTGTGTGTGTGTGTGTGTGTGTGTGTGCACGTGCACACACACACACATGGATGCCTATGGCATTTTCTTTACCCATTCATCAGTTCATGGGCACTTACGTTGATTCCATATCTTTGCAAATATGAATTGGGTTGCAATAAACATTCAGGTGCAGGTGTCTTTTTTATAAAATGACTTATTTTCCTTTGGCTAGATACCTAATGGGATTGCTGGATCAAGTGGTAGGTCTACTTTTAGTTCTTTGAGGAATCTCCATACTGTTTTCCATAGGGTTGTATTAATTTACATTCCCACCAACAGTGTATAAGCTTTCCCTTTTCACTGCATCTAGGCTAACATCTATTGTTTTTTAAGTTATTCATAATGACCATTCTGACAGGAGTAAGGTGGTATCTCATTGTGGTTTTAATTTGCATTTCCCTGATGATTAGCGTGATGTTGAGTATGTTATCATGTTGGCCATTTGTATGTCTTCTTTTGAAAAAAATCTGTTCATGTCTTTTTCCCACTTTTTGATGGGGTTATTTGTTTTCTTCTTACTGATTTGTTTGAGATTTTGTAGATTCTGGATATTAGTTCTTTGTTAGATGTATAGTTTGTGAATATTTTCTCCCAGTATGTAGGTTGTCTATTTACTCTGTTGATTATTTCCTTGCCATGAAGAAACTTTTTAGTTCAATTAAGTCCCATTTATTTACTTTTGTTGTTGCTGTATTTGATTTTGGAGTCCTAGTTATAAATTCTTTGCCTAGGCCAATGTACAGAAGATTTTTTTCTTTTTTTTCTTCTAGAATTGTTATGATTTCAGGTCTTATATTTAAGCCTTTAATCCGTCTTTATTATTATTATTTTTGTTTAATCCATCTTGAGTTAATTTTTGTATAAGGTGAAAAATAGGGATCTGGTTTCATTCTTCGTCACGTGACAATCCAATCTTCCCAGTACCATTTATTGAGTAGGATGTTCTTTCCCCAGTATGAGCTTTTGTCTGCTTTGCCAAAAATCAGTTTCTGCTTGGAGTCATAATTTCATGTATTTAAACAAATTTAATCTCTGGGAACTTATAGTAAATAAAAACAAAAAGTTTAAAACATTAAAATGTAGTAACACATGAGCCCATCAAATTATATCGTATGCTATTTATTGAATCATTTAGAGGAAGAAATACAAAAGCCCAGACATGCAGGCCCTCTAGCAAAATTTTCTGTCACTGTTGGTGCTAGAAGGTGTGTTCCTAATCCAGCTTCCTTGGCAAACTGCAGACAGCTAAACACAAGTTTGAAAATTAAAGCTTAGATGCTAGAAAGAGCACTGAACCATCACAGGTTTGTGTTCTTTGGAGATGCCAAGTCATAATGTAATTTTAAAGGTAAGTCTAGTCCATATTAAAAAAAATTCTCCTTTTACCTTAGTACATGTCTAGCCAACAAAACAAGTACAATAAGTGGTAATAATTCTAAAAATTAATATGTTTTTATAATTTATAGATAATTATTAATATTATAACTAATAAATAAGTCTATAAATTATTCAGCACTTACTCTCTGCTAAACAATGGAGAAAGCCTGACAATATGAAAAGCAATACATTTATTGCCTCACTCTCAAGATGTCACCTCTCTTTGAGAAAACCAAACTGTAAGGCACCAAAAATAAAGTAACAAAGAGTGAGATATTACAAAGCTCTACATAGACTGTAAGCTTGAGCAGATCTTGTGTAGAAACTTTCCATTCTTCAGTGGATGCAAATTAACATCTTAGTTTTCATATTCATCAATTGTGCCTCTCAGCTTTTTTGCTTTGATCCTTATAAAACACAGGTCACCTTGACTTGCTCTTTCATTATGTTAAAGATAATTAAGCTGGACAGAAGAATTGTTTGTGATAATGAAAATTTGGATTTAACCAACACTTATAAGAAATATGTTGATAATAAAATATTATGGGACATTTATCCAAAAGAATATTATGTAGCTATTAAAATGATTCACTAGCTTTACATTTATTGATGTGAAAAAATGTGTAAGATAAGTGGAAAAAGCAGGTTATAGAATTTTGGTAAAATTATTACATAAGTGAAATTTTTTTCCTCCACATTTTGGATGCAAGAAATGCCACCATTTTAAAATTCCACTACAACATGTATTTAGGTGGCACATAATCTGTCCTTATCCCCTTGGAGTTGGTCTTGGCCAAAGACATTTGCTGAGCTGGATTTGGACCTTCTGAGAGGTCATTGCAGTCATTCTCCTCTAACTCCCTGCCCCATGCTCTGTTGACCAGGAGGTTTCCCACAAAAGAGATCCAAGTGACCTTCCCCCTCATGATCAAGGGAAGTTTCTCTTACTGAGGGAAAGGGGTGAAGAGAAGCCTAATCTGAGTCTGTGAAATTCAATTTCTAGTGTCCGTGGAAAAGAAAAACTGAAATGTTTTTCATTCTTTCTGCTCTTTCCATAGTGGTAAAAATAAAGAAGAAAACATCAATAAGTTTTCCTGGCATACAATATGTGCACATTGTTGATCATATATGCATCATAGGATGCAAAAATTGAACATCTGGAAGGATATATATATATGCACAAAAATTAGTCTAGAAAGTCAAGTTATGTTTTATGATTTTTTCTTTTTTTAAAGATTTGTTTTAACTTTTTAAAAATGTTTGTTTTATAATAAATATAAATTTATTGATTCCAGAACAAAAAAATGACAAATCTAGGTAACAAAGTTTTATCTTTTTGTATCTTAAAGTTATTTTAAAATCTTTCATAAGGGATACATTTTTTAAAAAAAGTATTTTTTAATCCTCACAATGACATTGTAACATAACGATGTGTCTAGGTTTAAATCACCTAACCTAATAGCAGCAAGTTATTTCAAATCTATTATGAGTACTAATATCTATCATCCCCAAGTATCTACTGTGACAGACCCTGCATTGAGTATTTGATACAATAAGCCTACCAGTGGATAATATTTTTTCCATTTTGTAGCTGAGTAAATAGTTTGAAAGTAATCAATTGACTTGCTTAAGAGACAGAATTAAGTAGCAGAGATAAAAGTTAACATCAAGTCTTGTCTCACTAGATCTCACACTTTCACACTATATAACTCTGCTTTCAACATAGCATGCATGCTACCTAGGTACTCATCGTCTTTCTCTGACAAGGCAATCTGCAAGCTGGTTCTTAATATCATAGCTAAAAGAAGAAGCAGAAACATCATATATTTTTATTATAACTTAAAATTAATATGATCAATGGAAATTGAAATATTTAAAGAAAATGTCTCAAGAGCCTGATTATTATACAACAATCTTTGTTAGCTGAAAATAGGATCTATTTTAGCATTCTCAAATGGTTCTTATCTAATTAATATGAATAACATCATTGCCAACATTTCTTGAATGATCGTATATATTCTACATAAATAGTTGTAGAAAAAGGGCTGTCAGAACAGTAAAATGACTCTCATATTGGCTGAGGCGCATCTATAATAATTTAAACCTCCATAGAGGCTGGTCAGCTACTCCCCTGTAGAAATTCTATTAAAGCCAATGCTGTCTATCTGCCTTTTTGTGTTCAGTGGCAAGGAGCATGTGACAGTTCCCAAGGAACAAAATCTGAGTAGTCCTATCATTTATTTGTGCATTTCATCCATTTACGAAAGGAAACAAGAACACTAGTCATTTGAGGGAAGGATTTGCATAATTTAATTAAATGTGATCACTGACTTCTTATCCCAATGTGCTGATGCAGTAGATAACATACAAAACATTGTTTAGTTACTATTTCCTAAAGTCTTCAGGCACACATCAGGGGAGGAGGGGCTTTGGTTGGGTATGAGAAGTGAGCCCACATTCTACCACAAAGAACATATTATTATATTAGTATTATACATAGATTCTGACTGGCAAGTAGAATAGACTGGTTACAAACCCAATAGGCGTTTTCTCTTCCCAGTTGGTTGAGACCTGATTCTCCGTTGTATTATAAATTGGGTATACAATTTGATTTGCTTAGTAAATCAAGCTAATCCCATTACCTTTTTCACTGATAGTTTTGGGGAAGGGAGTATGACCCAGTCCCTGTTCCCAAAATGTAAGAAGTCTGCTGAGGGACTTTGGGTGAAGGATTTCTTGTTCTTTGAAAAAAGGACTCAGAGGAAGCAATGCATGCATCCCTCTTTTTCCACTGAATCTCATCATGTCTCCGAGGATTAGATATTTGGAGCAGTGATGATCACCTAGTAACCATGAAAGAAAGTTCCCTCATGTAATTGCCATGTTGTTGACGGTAGAGAAAAAAAAGGTCCTCAGTTTTTGATAGATAAATGAACCACCCGAATAAGTCAACCCTGGAGATGTCCCCTCTGTCTCCTTATTTGAGATAAAAATATTTCTTAATTTCTTAATCTGTTGTGTCAAGGTTGTCCTGTGACTTGGGGCTGAATGCATCCTTACTGATATGGTTGACCCTTTTGAATTCCTTCTGGTGGCTGTGTCCTTTCTTTGAAGGATATGTGACTTATTTACTTGGTTTTTCTGCCAGTGACCTTACCCTTGAATGCTGGTGAGTCATACACAGAGTCTCTGGTTTCCAAAGAAGCATGTGTTGTGGAGGATGTGTTATATGAAAGGCAGGCTTGTGCCACAGTACGGGATTGCTGCCCAAGAGTGCTGTGGAGTGTGTGCGAATACCAGTGACTATAGACTTACCTGTGGATGAACCACTACCACCAGTTTGCCCTCCAACACACATATACACGTGTGCGTGCACATACATACACACTCACAGGGAGGGAAAAAACACCTTCGAAGAACCTAAATGCTTTGACCAGTTGGAGCATGTGGCTGAAGACATTCACAACTTGTACGTATCGGAGGAGGAATTGGTGGTAGTGGTTAATAGGTCTATAAAAAGTGCAATATGCCCAGAATGTCACTTTTATTGAGGTAAAGACCAGGATGGAGGGCCTGGCTTTAAGTCTATGAGCCAAATGGAACTGTTAATACCAAACCCAAGAATCAGGCAACTTGTCCCTATTGGCCCAGTAAGGCTTACAGCATGAAAGAACAAAGAAGAACTCATGGTTATGATGGGCAGGCTCACTCCCAACATCAGAAAAAAGGGTTGAGCTGACCATATTGCTGTAAACTGAATTATGTCTCCCCAAATTCATATGAGAAAGCTCTAACCCTCAATGTGATGATATGTGGAGATGGAGCCTTTGGGAGGTGATTAGGTTTAGATGAGGTCCTCATGATAGGATTAGTACTGGTATTAGAAGAGACACCAGGGAGCTTGTTTCCTCTCTTTCCCCACCAGACAAGGACATAAAGAAAAGGTGACTGTCTGCAAGTCAGGAAGAGAGCCTTTACCATGAACTGAATCCTCTGGCACCTTCATCTTGGACTTTCAGCCTCCAGAACTATGAGAAATAATTGTCTGTTGTTTAAGCCACCCAGTCTCTCTGGTATTTTGTTATAGCAGTCCAAGCAGAATAATACTCATACCCAGTTATTTTTGCTAGACTTACCAACCACGCAAGGACCTCCCTAATGAGTAAAAAGGTGGAAAATGACCAGAAGTTATATTATTTTGACCCCCCTTCACAAGAAGGAAACTTCAGGAATGGAAAAGACGTATCCGTCATTAGAATTGTATTTCTCATCTCTGTGTGAATCTCTGCAGGAGCAAGTACAGGAGTTAGTGTTTTGGGAAGGGGAGCCATGATCTTCCGTCCACAGTTCAGTAATTCTGCAGCAAGTTTTTCTCTTGGATGTTTGTTCTCCTTCTGCCCTGGAGAAAAGGGCCCAGTTGGCAGACCAAAGAGGGTGGCGATGTTTGTTGTCCTCCTGCAGAGAAGAAAGGAGTCAGAGAAAGGCCTGGGACTCAAGAGGTCTAACTCTTTGATTTTGTACTTAGAGAGATGAGACTCGGAGAGGTAACAATGTGGTGACCTGGATTATTCTTCGTGGCATCCCACTGTGAGGAGTCAAAGATGTGTGCTCGCTCCACCTTGCACATAACAGGCTCGGTCTTCAATGATTATCTTTTGAACTCTTCGCACCTGCCAACTGCAAAGCACAAAATTTACTAAGCATGAAATGTATTTTGTTCCTTCCACCCTCATGAGTTTATTGCCAAGTGTCCCTTAGCCTTTAATTAAAAGTTAGTATGATATGTGTGTGTGCGTGTGTGTGTGTGTTTGAAGATTTAGATGTGAAACACTCTATACTTTTGGTTTAAAACTTGGCCAGATTTCCTAATGAAGTCTTAAGAAAGGTCTTCATATAGTATGTTCCAAGTTAGGTGGGAAAAAAGAGAAACACGCATTTATATCTCCATCTGCCACATTTTTCCCACCGTCTTTAACATTTTTGCAAATATCAACAAGATCCTGCAAATATTGCTTATCTCTGTGAAGGGGGCTGGATTAACCAAGAGTAGGAGCAGAGAGAAACTTAAATTTTGACTTTATACACTTCTATCTAAATTTTCCTTTAGTTACCATATTATAAATGATTTGTTCATCAGGCCCTTTTAAAAACATGTTTTGATGTAGAAAATTGCAGAAGTCACACTACCTTTGAGGCATACTCTTCTGTCTCAGACTCTCTCCACAATTTTTGGCATAAAGTTCAAACTCCTTTACATGGCTTATGATAGGGTGACCATGTCATTTATCATCCAGCTCAAATGACTTGAGAATGAAAACTGCTAGTAGCAATTATAGTGGGATCATTGGGTAAATTTGTATGACTCCTCATTCTATTTTAGAAGGTTACCAGCTGTTAAGGAAAGTGCTTATCTGGGGAAAAGTTTGGATATGGAAACCAAATAGAGCAGGATTTGACTTTTGATTCTGCCTCTTCCTGTTTGTAAAAGGTTCCGCAAACAACACAATTTCTTTGTGTTTCCTCATCTTTAAAATAAGGATAATAATAAAATCCTGGGTACTTTTGCATGAATAACATGTGTATCAAGTCTATTACAAAGTAGACATTGGGTTTACCCAATGGTCCCACTTTAATTGCTGCTAGCACACTTTTCATTCTCAAATCATTTGAAATGTATGATAAATGACATGGTCAAACTATCATAAGCCATGTAAAGGATTTTGGACTTTATGTCCAATCTCGTGGAGAGATCCTGAGAGGGAAGAGTGTGCCCCAGAGGTAGTGTGGGTTCTGAAATTTTCACCCACCAGAGGAAATGTCTGCATGGATAGTTAAGTTGGTATGTTTCAAGAATAGAGGATGGTGTAAACCCAGAAGAACAAAAAAGAGACACAAATGGTCTAAGGGAACACTGAAAGATGAATCCAGTGATGGAGGGAGACAGGTATGAAATAAGGCCACTCTGGAGATGAGCTTTGTACACCTGCTGGCCTCTCTTCTGTTGCAGGTTTGTTTGTTTTTTAAATTGCAGTACTGACAAATATGAAACTGCTTGAATATTCCCATGCACTCAGATTAAATTGTATTCACTAGTTTATATGGTATTATTACTAGGGACTAAATCACTCACTCTGAAATCATTATCTGATGCATTTCACAGATAAACATTTAGTAGATGTGCCACTTTTCCTGTTTTTACTTGCTGGATGGAATGCAAAAGATCATATGAGAGATGAATAGTAGGGCTGGATCACTCCTGTACACACTGCACGACACGAAAGGGCATCTTGGGTAAAGACTTACTTAGACACAGTCTCAAACATGGACATTAGCAGATTACTCTTTTAGAGGGAAGGGGTTTATTCTAAAGTAGGAATGCCCTGTGTGCACACTGGGCAAGCATTTATTTATGAAATATTTATTTCTCTATTTTATAAACAGAGAACCAGATTCTATTTTCTATTCCAGTTGTTCCTAATCAAGGGATGGATCAGTATTACCCAGGGAACTTTTTAAAAATATACATGCTAGAGCACCACATAAGACCTGTTAAATTAGAATGGGCAGGTAGAAGGCTAATGAATCTTGAAAACCTTCCAGGTGAGTCTAACGTACACCCTGGGTCAAAAACTAATCCTCTAGGCCAGTGGCTCTTAAACTTTTGTGTAAATCAGGACCAGAAAGGTTTGGTAAAATTCAGATTTCTGGACCCCATGTCCAGTTTCTGATTCATATGTTTAGAGTAGGATTAGAGAATTGGTATTTCTAACTGGTTCCCAGGTGGTGCTGATGCTGCTGCCCTGCCCACACTTTGAGAACCACTTTAGGCTGTGCCCTTCTTCATCTCTACTCTCACTGCTTTAGTTCAGAGGGTCTCAATCATTTCTTGTCTAGATTATCACTATAGATTCCCATCTTGTGTCATTACCTCCTATCCCACCTGTTGCTAAACTGATGTATATAAAATAAAAATTTGATCATGACTTTGATATTATGACATATACATTTTCATCCACGGTTTCTGACTCATAACTTCCAAAGCCCTTGTTACAGTGTTTTGTTATAATGTTGGGGTGCTTTAAGCCTCAGGTGTGAGAGCATCTCTCTCTCAAACCTTCCCCTGCCTTTCTTTTATTTGCTCCTTTTTCTCCCCAAGGCAGGCCTTTTCCCACCTTTCTGTCTTAGAGCTGGCCATAAAGAAATTCTCTGACCTACCTTGTCTGATCGTGGGTCATAAGACCCCCATTTCAGATGGGGTCCTGCTCCATATCTAGGAGGAAGAAATGCTGCACAGAGAGGCCAAGAAGAATCTGAACAGACAGGCATTGCTGGGTTTCCTCACTCAGTCTATTAGTATTAGATCAGACCCTTCTGCCCATCACATTTCTACACAGTCGTCCATGCTTCAGTCATGCCTATCCACTGAAGACCCTGGAGGACACGGTATAGAGAGCTTTGGACAGCTGAACTCATGGAGGCTTGCAGGAAGGTCAATAAGAACTCATCCATGTGCCAAAAAGGTGGCACACCCCCAACTCCATAAGAACAGAAACTTTTGTACTTGGGACCTTTCTATACCTTGTCCTATGCTCTCTATATATCATCTGGCTGTTCATTTGTACCCCTTAAAAATCTTTCATACTAAATCAGTAAATATAAATAAGTGCTTCCCTGAGTTTTGTGAGCTGCTCTAGCAAAGTAATCGGGCCTAAACAGGGGGTTGTGTACACTCCAACTTGAAGTTCATCAGTCAGAAGTTACAGAGGCCCAAACTTGTGACTGGTGTCTGAAGTGGGGGCAGTCTTGTGGGACTGAGCCTTCAACCTCTGGGATCTGATACTGTCTGCAGGTAGATAGCATCAGAATTGAATTGAATTGGATTGGAGGACACTCAGCTGGTGTCCACTGCAGAACTGATTCCTTGCTTGTTGGTGGAGTGAATCCCCAAACATTTGGTCACAGAAGTCTTATGTGTGGATGGCTGTGGAATGAAAGCAGAAAAAGAAACAGTTTGTGTTTTTTCCAATGATTCAGTACTTTAAAGTGTTTCGATGGTTCCCCACGTAATCAAGTCTAAACTTTATGGGATGCTACTCGTTGGTACCTGCTACCACACCAGCCTCATCTTCCACTGCTCAGCCAGGCTGTGATGCATGTCTTCAGAGGAGCCCTGATTCTCCCAGATGTAGTGCATTTATTGCCGCTGTTGCAAAGCAGTCAGCAGCACAGACTCCCAGAGCTCCTATTCGGATCCACTTCCACTTCTGGCGTAGAGACTTGGGCAAGTGACTTTACCTCTTTGCTTATTTCCTCATCTGTACATTTGTAAAGCAGAGTTGACAATATAGTTCCTACCTCTTAGGATAATGTGGAAATTAAATTAAATATATATATATTATATATATGCAAATAAAATTTGGAACAGTGCTCAGCATGAGGTAGACACTTACATGTTAGCTGCTGTGGGGCCGTTTCTTTCAAGGACTCTCTCATTCATCCTTGAATACTAGTTTGGATAACACTTTTTTTGAGTAGACAGTCCTGCATTCTCTACACAAGGCGTTTCTTTCTTTGATGACTTAATGATATTTAATTCATGTTTCCATTATAATTCTTAGTGGTTCTCCTCTCCCATTCATCTATGAGCCTCTAAAGGGCAGATTTTGTTGCTGTTATTCTTTGATAATATGGCTCTTCTAGAAGCCTAGCCACAGTGCCTAAAAATGTTGGTTAAATGCACTTAGTTGGATAACCAACTGGT
Organism: Indri indri; assembly: GCA_004363605.1. NCBI lineage: Eukaryota > Metazoa > Chordata > Mammalia > Primates > Indriidae > Indri > Indri indri. Next base: position 519 of record RJWJ010016720.1, on the reverse strand, counting down.
AGACCTTAACCATTGGGTCGTGGGCCCTCTAGAAGATAAAAATGATGGTTTTGAAATAAGGGAAAACATGATGCCTGGAAACAAGGGAGCAAATGCATGTTGAAGAGTAGCTGTTAGCCAGTTGCCCTCTTCTCTTTGTTTCTCTCCAATCACATATTGGCCATTCACAAAGTCTATTTTTTTTTTTTCAGAAAATTTAAGAAGGGGGAGTCTTAAAGAAGTATAGAATCAGAAATAGTTGATATTTTATGTGGGGAATTAAAATAATTCAAGAAGATTTATATAATTTTTGTTCTAAAGCAAAGAATGCATACAGTAAAATGCACAAATCTCAGTGTACAGCTTGATGGATTTTCATAAGGGGAACACATCTATGTAACTAACACTCAGATCAAGACAGAAACATTTATCCTACCCTGGAGGCCTCCTTTATAGCCCCTGACAGACTCCTCAAAATGTAACTGTCGATGTTACTTCCATAACCACTTTTGCCTCTTTTTTTTTTTTTTCATTCCAGGG